>VMDR010002601.1:0-87860 GCA_007922815.1 Macrotus californicus
ATGGAACAGAATAGACTGCCCAGATATAAACCCATATATATATATATATATATATATATTCAACTAATCTTTGACAAGGGTGCCAAGAACATACAATGGGGAATGGATAATTTCTTTCATTAAAAGTTGGAGAAACTGGACAGCCTCATGCAACAGAAATGAAGGTGGACCCCTGACTTACACCATGCATAAAAATTAGCTCAAAATGAATTAATGACTTAAATGTATGACCTTGGGTTTTTAAGTATATAGTTCAGCTGGAATAGTTCTGTCCTAAAGTACAAGTCATTGTTGAGTCTAGAGCTTCAGTTTTCGTATTTTAGTAAAATGTAGTTGTTTTTCATTGCTCTAATGTATTTTTCCCTGTTACTGATTCTTCATACCTTTCATTTCACATTCCCATTTGATTATAGAGGCTCATGGAAAAGAGTGAGTCTTTCTGAGTGAGTCTTTGGGGAGAAGAGCTGCCTCCATCTTTAGCTCTCTGGATGCTCAAGCTGTTCACCAGAACTCTGCCATCTGGGATGTTGCTAAGCCTGTGTAAAGTCCTGTGGATTGCAGAACGGTGCTCATGGGCCTGTTCTCTGTTTGCAGGTAGTGCCCATGCTTCCCAGAGTGCTGTGTGAAGAGCTGTGCAGCCTCAACCCTATGACCGACAAGCTGACCTTCTCCGTGATCTGGATACTGACTTCGGAGGGCAAGGTAACAACTTACAGTTGCATCCATTCCATTCAGTGAGTCCCTGTCAAGCCCCCACTGTATGCCTGGCACTGGACTGAATCCCCTGGTGGCACATGAGGGTAGGACAGGGGTAGCTGCCATAGAGACAAACATGTAAGAGCTTCTGCCTCTGAAAGCGGTTAGTCCATTTAAAAGGCAAGGCTGACCTTAAGCTTTCAGAAGTGAGTCACTTGTTTCTTGCCTGTTAGCTGGGGAAGGAAGCTATGGTGTCAGCAAAGTCACATGGGGAGGCTTAGTGTGGCAGAGAGGGTGTGTAAGTGAAGGTGCACACGGGTTGTCAGTGGCAAGAGTAGCAGCCTGAGCTGCAGTGAGGATAGCAGGTGCTGCCTGCGGGAGGACACTCAAGGAAAGGGTGACGAGTGGGGAGGGGGGAAGTGTCAAACTAGGGGGAGCCACACACCAGTGTTAGTCACAAGTGAACTGTAGATGTTGGGGTTCCTCTGAAGTGTCCTGAGAAAGGTGACATTTAGAAAGGTGAGTGCTGCATCATTGTGCAGGTAACCTGGTTGGTGGTTTAAAGATGAATTAGGTCTGCACAAGGCAGTGCCGTGATCGAGGCAAAGGTGACAAACAGCGCAGTGAGGAACGTCAGCAAGCAGTCCCTAAAGAGAGGGAATAAGTGGGACAAATGAATCCAAGACGCCTCAAGGATAAACTAGTTCCCTCCCCCGAACAGAAACAACTCTAAACACTCAAAACTAGGGTAGTGACTGAGTAAGCTACAGTTCTGACTCAGTGGAATGTCCAGCAGTTACTAAAGCTCTTGCAAAGACCATGTAAGACCATGGGAAATGTTTATGCTGTAAAATTAAATGAAAGTAAAAAAAAGATATTTAATTGTAAAGAGGTTCCAAATAAAGATGGAGGATCAAATACCCACATTTGCTTTCATTCCCTCCCAAAACCTCACTAAAACAACAGTGAAGAGATTTTTTTTTTAAGACATAAACCCACAAGGACAAAGAGAATGGGAGAGGAGACAACGGCAACAACATTCTGGAAGCTGGGAAGCAGACGGATGAGTGGTAACTGACTTAGCAGTCCTGAGAAAGCCGAGTCCTGCGCCAGCAGTACAGAAAGCCAAGGAACAACCTAGTTTACACAGCAGAGCCCCAAAGAAACCCCGAGACTGACAGCACCAGGTAACTCTGTAAAGTGGGAGAGAGCTGGGTGAAGAGAAGGCTAACTCTACGGATTGAAGGTTTATTTAAAAGATTGTCCCTCCCGTAATTTAGAAGAAGACCAGAAATTTATTCTCCGGACAGGATAAAGTAAAGGGTGTTTGAACTAGGGGACACCAAACACACTTGTTGGTGGCAGTCCCTTAGCGGAGGTTCAGTGAACACTGGCACACTGAATGTTAAGAGCCCCAGCTTTCTTTTCCCAGCCCACCCCAGAATTCTGGTAGCCAGGCCTGTAAGTCAGGAGATGGGAAAAATGTGAGGAGTCGGAGTCGTGAAGCAGATTTAACGATAGTAACCTCAGGGTTTCTGAACCAACAGGCCAGCTGTGCTTCCCACAGTAAAGCTTACAGGCAGTGAGCCCCACTCACACATGCAGAGCCTTTTAGGGTTTCACTTTCACCTGTGAAGAGACAACCAAGAGGAAAGCCTCCAGCATGGCATAGGAAAACCAAAACAAACAAAAAAGCACCTAGAACAAAACAGACTATACAGGGAAACAAAGCTATTGTCTATGTCCTCAGAGAATTGTTTTTAAAAGAAAGTGTCTATCTCATAAGATCTAAATACTCTGAAAAAGAAACATTCAATGGGAGAAAAAGAGCTCTTGGAAATTAAAAACACGATAGAAGAAATGAAGAAAATTCAAACTTCTAGTGGACAGATAAAGGTATTGTCCCAGAAAGAGAAGTAAGAAAATTATAGGACCAGTCCAAGATGCCCAACATCTGTTCGATAAATATGCCAGAAATAAAGAACCCCGCCCCCACAAAAAACCAACAACATAAGAGAAAGAAAGAACTCAAGGAGGTGCTCCCCCACTGGAGGACTGACTTCCTAGACTGCAAGAGCCCACTGCCCAGAACACTGATGGAGGCACATCATCCCCAAGCCACATTGTCATAAAATTTCAGAACACTAAGGACACAGAAAAGGCCCTGTAGGCTTCTAAGGGTTAAAGAAAAAGTCACAGACAGTGGATCAGAACTCAGACTAACTCAGGACTTTTTCTGTCATAACTCTAAAGCCAGATGACAGTGAGGCAAAGCTCTCTAACTGCTGGGAGACTATGATTTCTGTACTAACATTCTGTTAGTATAGAACTATCAGCGGAACTATCAATAAAACATGAGAGTAGAAAAGGACATTTTCAGACACGCAGGATCTCAAAAAAATGTACCTTTCATACCCCCTTTCCTAAGAAGCTACCAGAAGATGTGCTTCACCAAAATTAAGGAGTAAATCAAGAAGGAGGAAGACATGGGGTTCAGGAAACCAACCAACACAGGAAAGAAGTGAAAAAATCAGCCGAATCACAAGTCAGCAAACTCTTCCCATAAAGGATCAAATAGTAAATATTTTTAGCTTTATGTTTATTTGGTCTCTGTCGCAGCTACTCATCTCTGCTGTTGTAGCAGTAAAGAAGACAACACCTAAATGAGTGAGCGTGGCTCTGTCCCAGTAAAATCTTACTTAACAAACAGGTGACAGGCTGAATTTGGCTCACAGGCCAAAATTCGCTGACACCCGACCTAGTGATGGCGAAGAAAGTTGCTCGGGTACCGCCTCTAGACAGTTGAGAAGACAGCTAGTGCAGACTGGAGCCGGTCAGAAGGCTCCAGGAGACGTGTCTGTGGGAAAATGAAATAGTTAAAGTATCTGTACACTTGAATTTCTTGGGAGATGAGTTAGACTTGCAGTTATCAGGCTTTTTGGTCTTGGGACCTGCTGCACTAAAAAATGATCGAGATCCTCAAAGATCTCAATCTCTATGTGGATTACCACTGCTTACCCTATTGGAAATCAAAACTGATTAGATTGTAAACATTTACTTATTTTTAAAATAGATTTTATTTATTTATTTTTAGAGAGAGGAAAGGAAGGAGAAAGAGAGGGAGAGAAACATCAATGTGTGGTTGCCTCTCACCCACCCCCTACTGGGGACCTGGCTCACAACCCAGGCACGTGCCCTGACTGGGAATCGAACCGGTGACCCTTTGGTTCACAGGCTGGCACTCAATCCACTGAGCCACACCAGACAGGGCCATTTACTTATTTTAACTAAAATAATAAGTTCAATTTATTATATGTTAAAGTAAATAACATTCTGTGAAAGTAAGTATGTTCTAAAACAAAATTAGGAGAAAAGCTGTTTTGCAGTGTTGTAAAGCTCACTCCAGTCTTAGAGAAGGCATTAAACTGGGTCCTCACAGGGGCTTCCACAGCCAGCCTGCTGGGATAAGCTCTTTTGGTTGAAGTAGGTGAAGAAAATCTGGCTTCACGCAGATAGGTGGTTGGAAAGGAAGGAGTGTTTTAATAGCTTCTTTCAAATAATTGTGGACTTCCATTTGTCTTTGTTGTACTATACCGGAATTTGACAGTAGTTTCTGAAAACTTAATTCCAATCTAGAATCTGAAACCAGGTCTATGCCTCAAATTCGTATGTTGAAGCCCTAATCCTCTATGTGACTATATTTGGAGGCAGGGCCTTTGAGGAGATAATTAAAGTTAATTAGGTTGTAAGGGTAGAGCCCTGATCTGATCAGATTAGTATCCTCATAGGAAGAAACCGGAGAGCTTTACTTGCTCCCTGCCATAGGGAGAAGGCGACCACCTCGCTACAGGCCAGGAAGAGAGATCTCACGAGAAGCCAAATCAGCAGCCACCTTGATTTTGGACTTCTGTCCTCCAGAAATGAGAGAAATACATGTCTGTGTTTAAGCCACCCAGCCTGTGGTATGTTACGGCAGCCCTAGCAGACTAATATAATACCAATTGAATTTTTTACTGGGTTACATTAAAATCTACTGGTCTATTTTACCTCTGAATGGATCTTTCACCCATGCATGATTTTTTATTATGTACTTAGAAATTTAGATCGTTTAAAAATATTGGCTTGCTATGCTGATCTTTTAAATGTGTCCACATTTCATTATATGATACTAAAAAATCACATTTGTTCATATCACTACTTGATCTGAGACAGATCTTTAAGTATTAGGAAATGTGTGTGTTGTGTGTCAGATACAAGGTTTCCAGACGTCTCACTGTTGTGAAAGTGCACATTTTATCATCGGCCCTAAATGTCAGTTGTTTTCGCTGAAGTGCCAGGTAACCGTGGTCTGTGTGTCAGTTGTTCCCTCGAGTAAAACGGTAGCCTGTGAAAAAGAGCGGTCGGTTCAGCTTGCAGCTCGCAGTGTGTTGCATAAATGCTTTTCCTCGAGATGGGCCTCACACTGGGGCATTCAGTGATAAAAACAAGTACTAGAGGGTTGAGACATAATGAAGTTAATGACTTTTAGTGCTTCATCAAAAACATTGTTAAGTGACCTAGCTTGTTCTCCCTGCGAGCGTGAGGTGGTGATGAGTGCCCTGGCCCCTGGTACAGTTTGTGGCCAGGGGCTGATGCATGCCGCAGCCGCCGCAGCTTCCCTACCAGCGCTTTTGTACCGTCGGTGTCAGTGCCCGCACGCGGAAAGGGGCAAATGATGCCTTGGTACTGCTGTGAGAATAGTTTTGACCTCACAGGTCCCTGAAAGGGTCTCAGGGACCCCCAGGGGCCCACAGACCATACTTTGAGAACCGCTGTTTTAGACAGTTGGTGGAGAGTCTGGGGTGTCCAGAAAAACCAAGCAAATTAAAACAAGACCGTTACTAATTCCAGTGAAAACAGAAGTCGGGTAGGAAAGAAAATAACACTTAGTATGTATATAACCATAATCGTTAATACTGATAGTTTATGATGTAACTTTATTGGGAGGATGAGGGCCTGGAACAGTTCTGTGGGTTTGATTAGGGAAGGAGTGCATGTGGAAAGAAAAATAAATTCTCGTCTTCTATAGTGAAAAGTTTGCGAATAATGCCTACAACTGAAAAATCAAGAAGTAGAAATCAAGCAGGCTCTGTATAAATATGAAAATAACACCAAAACAGCCTGATCTGCTCAGAGAGGTGCGAGTGGTCTCCCTTTGGGGAGGGCGGAGGCCTGCTGTTTTCCATGACAAGCCTTTCAAGCTGCTTGACTGTGTGACCTGTGGCTACTTCAGTCTTGTCATCTTTATTTTGTGAGTTTCAGACATACAGTAGCCCCACCATCCCTATCTCCCACCCAGATTCAACTACTACCAGCATTTCTTCTTTGCTCAAGTACTTTAAAACAAACCGTGGACATCATGTCATTACATTCATACGCGTGTGACTAAAAAATCTAGACACTTTCTTACGTAACCACAATGCCATTAGCGCACCTACCCGTACTGCTAATCCTGTCGTGTCATATCCAGATCCCGTCCATAATTACATTTCCCGGATTGTCTCCAATCGATTCGTCTGAATTGGAATCAAAACAGGTTACACACAGTACATTTGGTTTTTTATATATGTGATAATAAGTTCCTTTGTGAGAGTCAGGCAGCAAACCTGATCTGAAACACAGAGAAGGAATTGTGAAGACAGTGTGCCAGCAATCATATTTCGGTGGGGGTGGGAACATGCACAGGGAAAAAATGAATGGAAAAAGACCAGAAGGGAATAAAAGAGAATGCCAGTAGTGGTTGTGTTTGGGTAGTAAGACTATGAGTAATTTGTTCTACTTTTTTGTGTTTTCTAATGTTTTTTGAAAACATGTATTACTTTTATATTTTTATAAATGCTTATTTTTGCAAAAGTTTAAATAGGAAATAAAAGCCCCTAGAAGAAAACTAACTTGAGTCAACAGAAAAGAACGTTGAATCTGAATTATGCCTGCCAGGGTCAGACCCAAGAAATAAAAAGCTGCCTGATCTAATGAGCTTCTAAAATATGAGGGTCATAAAAGAAGCACTAGAAAGAGGCACTCGGAAAGCCCAACTGGTCTTTAGGGTTTCTGTTGGAGGCAGCGTCTAGTAACCAAGCCTCTGGCAGGAGGGGCTGCAGAGCAGGTGTGAAGTAGGCACAGGGTCCAGGAGGGGATACTGGGCCTCTCTCAAACCAAGCCAAATAGGAAGTGCAAGGATTTGGACTGGGAACAGTTGCGGAGCCACTAACCACACTTCTTGTACTGTGGTCATCCAAGCACCCTACTAGACCAAGAGAGCACATGGGGGTGGGCCTGGGTGGTTAGTCCGGGCACGTAGTGACAGATGAGTATCTCTTACAGTCAAGATGCAGGAAATGGGGCTGGGAGACAGATGGGAGGGTTGGGGAGCCAGAGCAGGCCAGTGAGGAACCTGAGTGAATGAGGAAGAGGGTGGCCAAAGCCTGAGGCTGGATCTGTACATAGTGAAAGCTTCTCGTGGTGGAAGCCTTGGACTTAACAAGGAGCCGTAGCAGGGCCAGCAGCACCACACCACTGCGACAGCTGAGACGAGACCGCTGCCAGCCTCACCTGGAGTTGAAGTGGAGAAAGTTTTGTATTTTCCCTGAGGCCGTGGGAGGATCTTAGTCCCTGGAGCAGATGCGGTGGGCTAGAGAAAGGCTAGTGCATCTTTTTTTAGCCCCTACGAGATTTTCAAAAACCACCAGTAGGAAATCTTGGTCATACATGCTCTCATTAATCCAGTGCCCAGATTTTTAAATCAGTAAACTCTGAAGGATCTGTTTTTGTCATTTTTCTCACATATTGGGGGTGAGAGCATTGTTCTCTGATCTAGATATTTGTGACTATGTATTGTCATAAGGGAAAACAAGCCCTACTAAATCCTGTGCTTTTTAAGATGCAACCTTGGTACCATGAAGTCCACTTTAACTAAGTGCACTCGTTATGGTCTGAAAACTCCCACACTTCTGTCTCACTTGGTACTAATGTGTAGCAAAACCATACCTGTGCTCCCCACTCATCAGAGGCATCTTAATTTGACGTCACTTTTGTAAAAACACCAATCTGACACTTTGAAGGAGGTCAAAAGCAATGACTCTCACTTGATAAGTAAGTCCTTAGATCTTAGGACCATAATATCTGAGGTCACAGGTTGCAATAACATAGGAAGTGTCTCACAATTATAGTTGCTAGTCCCAGCTTGCCTCTCCAGCAGTCCTCCCTGCCACATGCTGGTCTTCTCCGTTACAGTGGGGACATGTACTCCCGATGTTGCCCAGTTCAGCCTCAGTCAGAGACAGCCCTGTGTCAGCCATTGACGCAGGCAAAATCCATGAGGTCGTTACTGACCTTGGTCTTTCACCGCTTACATCTAATCTACCAGGAAATAGCCTCAGTGTTGTCTTGCACCTACCTCTAGAATACACCCATCCTTACCACTACCAGCCTTGTCACCTGGGTCCAAGCTACCATCCCCTCCCTGGACCACGCAGGCTAACTACCAGTTCTCCTGGCCCCTACTTCCACCACACTCATCTCTCTACTCAGTGGTCAGAATGATGCTTCCAAATCAGAAATTAGGCCTTGTCTCTCCTTTTTTAAAAACTCCCCGGTCTCTCATTCAGAGAAGAATCTATAAAGTCTTCACAATGGGTTTTTTTTCCCTGTTCTTTTCTCCCTCTTTTCTCTGCTAGAAGTGCTTGGACTACAAAGTCTGCTTGGAACTAGAGTCTCTTCTCATTTCCTAGAGCATCTTTGCTTTGGAAAAAAAACGGGCTTTTATTGTGGAAGCAAGCTGTCCACTGTGTAGCGGCTCCCCACCCAGCTTCCATGACCTGACTTCAGTCACCGTTGCACTTTCCTAACTGCCACCTTAGAGCACCCCTCAAGTCTCTGCTCATTCCCTGGAGCTCTAGGAAAACCTTTCCCACCCCTGCCTAACACCCACCATTTTGAACATTGGACATTGTAGGGAGCTCCGGTACATACCAGTTCAGGCTGTCTGTCTTCACCTGCACCTTCAGCGTGCTGCTTAGGGGTCCTTTGATTGCCAGTGTAGGTGCTTCAAACTTTATTCTTGGCTCCAGCCTTCAACTTTGCCTTCTCCTCCTCTTTCCTTCAAAATCTACCCTTCCCCCAGGAGACTTTCAGTTCTTGGAGACTGGGGAAGCCAGCCAGGTTGGCCTGCTGGAGTCCCCACTTCAGGGGGTCAGAACTCCCCTCTGCTTTCCTCATCCTTCGCCTCTTCACGCAGCACAACACCTTCTGGCCCAGCCTGCTGCAAGCCCTGTCTTCTCTAGACCTGTCTGTGGCGGCAGGACCTTCCAAGCCTCTCAGCCTCCAGGCTGCTTCCCCTCTGCCACATCCCCACGGTTCTGAGTGCTAACAGCTCTCCCTTTGCAGAGTGTCCCTAGTCAGTCCTCTCTTGTCTCGCCACAGTCACTGTCCTACTCCACTCCTTGCTGTCCTCCCCAGGGATGGCTGAAAAAAGCTATTTATGGCCTCTCTACTCTTTCCCAGTGGTAGTAGATGGCTTTCTAGAAGCTGAACCAGGTGCTACTACACTGTGGCTCAGCATCCTTTTATAGCTTGACAGTAGGTGATGGTTAGCCACAAAAGTCCAGTCTCCAGAGCGTGACATGCAAAGACCTCCATCAACTCCTCCCACTGTGTGACCATTGGCTGCCCATTCTCCAATCCCATCAGCCCCTACTCTTGCCACCAAAGGGTTCGTTTGGCCTAGTATGGAATTGTTACACTTCTGAGACTTTGCATATGCTTTTCCCTCTGCTTAGGCTGTCTTCCCCTCATCTCTACCAGTATTAATCCTACTTATTCTTTGAGATCCAGCTAAAATGCCACTTCCATGAAACTGTTATTAGTCCTTCCTCCATTTATTTAGTGAATAGTCATTGGGTGTTTGCTCTGTTCGATACAAGGCATTGGAGATAGGGGAATTAAGTATGCATCAAAGTAGAAACAGTATGTAATTATCTCCTGATGGTGGATTTATAGGAGATTCTTTTGCTTTTCCTTTTCCCACCTGTATTTAAGTTTTCTTCAATGAATTCATATTACCATTGTAGTAAGAGAAAAAGAAGAATTATTTTGAGATATTTTTCCTGTTTTTTTTTTTAATAAGCAGATGAGACACATTGGAGTTTGTCGTAGGCTGGGTGTGAAGGTGAATAGAAAGGAGATACTGAAGACGAGGAAAGAGTAACAAGTGTTTGAAGCCCACCCCTGGCCACCCCAACTGGTTTTGTTCCAGTCAGGAAAATGTTTCTTCCTAATACAGTTTCTGAAATAAGTATTTTATATTCAGAAGCCCAGAGCTGCTGTAGAAGTAATTTTGCATCTACTTACTTAAAATTACAAGTTCACCCCATGAGCAGTTTTTTGAATCAGAGTTTTTTTTAATGAAGCACTGACATTTTTTAAGAAGATACATTTTAAAATATATTTAAATAGAATTGAATGGTTTCAAAGGCTATGCATCCTCACAACTTGGTATCTGTAATATATAGAAAGTTGGTATATGAGGTATACTGCGTTTTCCTTACTTCACCCTCTGTCTCTATTATGTGACTGTCAGCTAAAATACAATAATAGAACCATTAGATTCTGAGACAAGCACAGCCCTCCCAGATGTGCAGCGGGACTGTGAAAGGCGGCTCGGGCAGGGGACAGGGCCACATGCTCCTTTGTTCCCTGTAGGTCACAAGGCCGCGATCACTCGCTCCTTTCTGACCGGGTGTCCCCAGCTGTGCGCCTTCAGCAGGCGTTGGCACCGTGTGTGATCTGATGGACATTCTAAGCAGTGGTGTCCCGGAGTGCATGCGGGGAGCTTGCGCCTGCAGAAAGTGAGGGACCCAGACTCTGTGACTCAGCAAAGGGAAGAGGAAGGACATGATCTTTCTGAAGGGTTTTGTTTATGAAACGCCTCATGGCTTTTTTACTTTTTCCATGAAAAACTCTTTGTCCTTTTGTCTTCTGCCACTGGCCCTGGTTATGGACGGGGTGTTGATGGGAATACGGTTTCCAAATTGGAAATTAATGAGGTGTTCCTTCCAGAAAGGCCTTCCTCCCCTGCTGTAAGGCATGCTGTCCCCGGGAACCCTACTCCCGGCCTTTCTTTCCCTGCTGCCCTCCTCTGTGGGGCTGTGGGGGGCATCCTTCTCTGTGCTCTCCCCACAGGGTGGTTTCAGGCTACTTTTCCTGGCCTAAGAATTTTTTTTAGTTGTGTGTCAAAGAGTGATTCCCAGAATCACTGGGTTGTGTTAAAATAAAGCAGGGTAGGTTCTGCTGCCTGAGGCTACTGTCCCAGGGTCGGCAAGTTCTTGATGGCTCCTCAGAACTTTCACTTCAACCTTTGCATGTTCACAAAGCAGGTTTTCTGGGAAGCAGGCCATATAGGAAACTTCTCATCAGCCCCGCAGTCTCAGGGCTGGTGGTGTCAGGGCTGTGTGGCTAGATGGGGGTTGGTGGGCAAGGAGACGAGCTGAAGAAGCAGAGGTGCCCGCTAGGAAGGGGGGCTTATCTGAGATGGCGCAGGCGGCGCACTATTAGGGAGCTTTCATAGCAGTGTGGACTTCTGAGGTTGCCAAGCTACAGACAATAAATCTCAAGAACTGGTCAGGATGAAAAGTGGCTCCTGGTCAGGGTGCAGCGCTGCAGTCGGTGGGTGCAGAGGGAGCGAGGATGCATGGGTGAGGCGGCGGCGGCGGCGGCTCTGGGAGTCTCCTGGAACTCACCACAAAATTGTGTGCACAGATATTTCAGGGGAAGAGGCTTGCAACTCTTGTTAGATTTTTTCAATTTTATTTTTCAATTGCAGTTTACTTTCAGTGTTATTTTGTATTGGTTTCAGGTGTACAGCACACTGATTAGACATTTATATACCTTATGGAGTGGTGCCCCCAAGATTTCCAGTGCCCTCCCGACATCATAAGTAGTTATTAAAGAATTACTGGCCATATCCCCTGTGCCATACTTTACACCCCCATGACTTTTCTAACTACCAGTTTGCACCTCTTAACCCCTTCACCTCTTTCACCCAGTCTCCAAACCCGCCTCCCCTCCAGCAGCTGTCAGTCTGTGCTCTGCGTCTGTGGCTCTCCTCAGGTTTGGAAAGTAATTCTTAACCCACCAGCTTCCTTGAAGATAGGTGCCCAACATGGCACAGGTCTCTCTGGCCTATGTGTGGTGGTTGCCTGTGTCCTCTAGGGCAAAGGGACACAGACCCAGGAGACCAGACATCCTGTGACCTGGGTGCCTGAGGGAACCCGTGAGAGGACTTGTACAATGTGTGGGAGAGAGGGTAGAATGGAGCAGAGAGCTTCCCTAAGCATGCTAACACAAGAAATGGACGTGCACGGAGGGGAGGGTGGGCTTGGTTTGGAATGAAAGGGAGGAAGGGAAACAGGCCAGATCTCCAGGGAAAGTCTTTGTGACCACAGAATGAGTAGGTCCCGGCTTGTCATTCTAGAGGAGGTGGGAGCAACCAAGCAACAGGGCGTTTTTAGGAAATGTGGATGTGACAGAAGGGCACACAGAGGCTGACCCTGCAAGGGTCTCTCCTGGAGACCTGTGCGTGCTACTTCCTGCCAGGATGTTGGGCGGGGCCTGGAACCGACTCTGCCACATCTGCTGTGTTCAGCACACACGCACGCACACGCACGCGCCTCTTGTGGGCCCATTAGGGCCCACCTGCCACAGCAGAGTCCCAAGCACGGTGTTCGAGCTGCGTGTATTTTTGGAGGGGAGTGGTTCTTGGCATAATCCAGAAAGTGTAGTCTGAGAATTTTTATTTTAAGAAAAATTAAGGTCTGATATTACAGATCTAAGACTATTATAATAAGGCTGTTTGCACTGAATCAAAGAAAAATGCAAGTAGTTGCTACTGCTCTCCCCTGGGAATCCTGGCTGCCATTTTATGAGTGTTGGTTCTTCCTCCAAGGAGAGGTGAGGGTGTCAGAGGCATGGACAGCCTCTCAGCTTGGGCCTCTCCCCTTCCCCAGTGGGCACACCTGTGGGCCCTCCAGATACCCTTTTAGGGAAGCATTGTCTCGGAGGCTGCAGAACGGTTTGGCTGGTCGAAGGGAGGGCAGGGGGATGCGTGGCAGCCCAGGCTGAAAGGTTCCTCACCGACTGGTTGCCCTCACTTCGCCCCAGCCCTCCCTGCCAGTCGGGGCACCCGGGTTTGCCTTGCTCATGCATCACGCTGCTGCCTTGATTGCAGAGCTTTTCCATTTCCTCCTGCCCTTGAACCCCATTCAGCCTGCTTGTCCTGTGCCTTGCACTTGACTCTGTAGGTTGGGACTGTCTGATCTGAGTGCTCTCAGTGCCCAGTGTCCCTCCTCTCCCCCTCCATATTGCCTTTCTCGCCCTCCTGTTCTTCCCACCTCCCTTCCAGACCCAGCTCCTCTCTCATGGATGGGTTACCTCCTGGGGTCCTTTGGCCCAGGATCCATTCGTTTTCCTGCGTCATCAGTCTGCCTTTTGTACTGGCTTCTTCCCTCGTGCTCCAAATGACAACATCCCTGCCCTTCCATCTTTGTGGAGTCCGTCATCCCCATGTTGCCTCCACGGCCATCCCCCATCCTTCACCCCAGATTTCTCACACTTGTTCACATGTGACGCACACAGAGATGCTGCTATCTGAATGGCATGCGTATGTGTGAGTGTGTGTGTGTGAGAGAGAGAGGGGCCGATGGAAGGCAGAGCTCTGGCTGCCCTGTGACAGCATCTCTGTGACCCATCCATAGCACATGCTGAAGTCCACCCCTCCTGTGCCACATTTCCCCCTAAAGTGGACTTCCTAAAGATGACCAGTAAGCAAATGCTAAGTACAAGGACTTTTCCTTTGTTTTCATCCTCCTTGATGACCAGGTGGCTTTCGGCATACTCTGAGGATTCAGAGCTCAGACCCCAGGGCTGCACTGCTGGGGTCAGCTTCTGCTAACACTGTCGGGCACTCCTGCTTTTCCTCCTGTCTCCTTGAATTCTCTTGTTTTTCGTTTATTCGCACCCTTCAGCTTTTCTTGTTGTTCCCCAGTGTGGAGGCGTAGGTAGACAATTTAACCTGGACTCTCTCTTACTTGCCTTCTCTTTCTTCCGGTCCACGGTCCGCAAGACCATCTCCCCACCTCCAGACCAGTCACTGCCCCAGGGCCACACCCCGGCTGCCTGCTCCATGGCCCCACCTGGGTCTCCTCCCTGCCCCTCAGGCCTAGGAGTCCCCCAGATAGTTTACAATTTATTTTATTTTTGTTTTAAAAGTAATAAGTGCTCAGTATAGAAAATACAGACAGGTTGAAAGGATAAGATAGAAATCAGTGGTGATCCCCCCCCTCAGCGAGCCCCGCTTCTCAGCTGTTTCCTATCTGCTTTGAGTCCAGTGGGGTGGAAGCTGGGCCAAGCTACCCCAGGGCATGTCTACAGTGTCTGGAGACGGTTTGGGTTGTCGACTCAGGGGTCTGGGGAGAGGGCCCACTGGCACCTAATGGGCAGAGTTCAAGGGCACTGCTAAGCATTTTGCAATGCACAGGACAACCCCCCAGCAATAAATCAGCCCAGTAGTGTTGAGGCTGAGAAACCCTGTTCTGGGCCTTTGTGTTCACATAAATGCCCCAAAGAGAACAAGCTGGAATTGGCTTTCTCTTTCTATCTCTGTTCTGTTCTCAGTTTCTGTCAGTGGCCCCACCTCCTCCCTCACCTGACATCAAGTCCATTACCGAGCCCACGGATTCCCCACCCGTCATGACTTTGGCATCTATCCCTTCTTCCAGGTTTAGCATTGATGACCTCTCACCCAGGCTCATGCCAAAGGATCCACAGGCCCTTCCCCTCAAGTCTCCTGCTTGGAGACCTTTCATAGACCTCCATGCCTGTTACGTCCATGTCTAATAGAGTCTGAGCTCCCTGCTGGCGGCAGCTTCCACATCGATCAGTCTTGGTGCCCAGCCGGAAGCTAACACCGTTCTGAGCAGAGAGTCATTGCAGGGTGTGTGGATGAAGGATCACATGTAAGAGGAACCTCACCATCTGTCCCTCTGCAGATCCTTAGTGAATGGTTTGGCCGGACCATCATCCGCTCCTGCACCAAACTGAGCTACGAGCACGCACAGAGCATGATTGAAAGCCCGACTCAGAGAATCCCCAAGGAGGAGCTGCCCCCCATCTCACCAGAGCACACCAGTGAGGAGGTACACCAGGCAGTCTTGAATCTCCACAGAATCGCAAAGGAGTTACGCAAGCAGCGGTTTTTGGATGGTGCACTGCGTCTGGATCAGGTCAGTCATTCCCCTTTCTCAGTGCGGCCAATAGGCCGACTGGTGCCTGAAGCCAGCGTGCGTGAGATGCAGCACGGCAGTCTCGGGCCCTTCCCTTCGTCTCCCTTCCCCAGCCACTACACTGAAACAGTGTTTGCTGAGGCAGGCAGGACCTGACTCCCGCCCACTCTCCTGGCTCCACAGGCACGGGAGGCCTGAACACTGTGAGCAGGCAGAAGGGTGGGGTCTGCCTAGGTGGCTCTGAGACCCAAAACCCTGGCCAGCCTAACCTGGTAAGGCCGTGTCCAGCATTTGGTTCTGGCCTCGGTTTCTACCTCGCATCTGAGGAAGGAGTTGACCAGTTGATCTAATTGTGGGGCTTAAAGAAAAAATATTTCTTCTTACTCCTTGTCTTCCTAAGAGAGTTATATGTTTGCAAATCCCAGATTACTAGCTCAAGAAGCAAGGAACTGGGGAAACTGTGGAACGGTGGCTGTTGAAGGAAGCGGTGGCCTGCAGTGGCATTGATTGCTCTTGAGTATCCCAGCCACGCCCTCTGGGACGTAGGCAGCTGGCACTCAAACCTGGCCAAACTCCATGCCCAACAGTCAGTGACTGTTAAGATCCAGGAGTTCCATCCTCATTACTTGTCAGGACATACAGAGTAGAGCCTGTGTTCTGTATCGTGCAATTTTTCTTCTCATTTATATTTCTCATGCCAATCCCGGGGAACTCACTCTCCCTCCCTGGTCACCGTCTGGTGTGGGGGACTCTGGGTGTTGGACAAAAGGAGCGGGCCGCAGGGTTGGTTGACCAAGCTATTTACCAGATCGTTGGCCGAGTGCAGCCTCTCCAAGAATTCTTTTTCTGAGCCCTTCAGTTTGGAGAGGTCTCAAAGGCCTTGTTTTGAAAGCTTCTAATTGAAGATTTCATTTCATCCTACCTTTGTTGATAATCTTGCACAAATGCTTCTCAGCAAGCACTGCAAATAGCTGCTTCCGTGGCTCTCAGCTAAGGGCTGATCTGTCCTGCCTGGGCTTGGGAGAGTCAGGGTGCCTTCTGGAGCCCTCCTGCTGCCCCTCCCCTGGCCTGGGTCCAGCAGCCTGAGCAGGCCTCTCTGCATGAGAGTGCAGGTGGGGGGACAGCAGGCAGAGTGGCTCCTGAGGACAACAAATCTAGTAGGAAAGGGGCTGAAGCCACTTGAAATGACAGAGCATTTCCTTCCTTCAGTGAGATCATTCGGGGGGTGTGAACACTTTCAAATTCTTACCAGTGGCTGCCTGGTGGTCAAATCCAAGGGTGCTTCTCAGCTCTCGCTTCCTGACTTGGGTCCTGCATTTGGCCCTTTGAAGCTCACCACCTCCTGGTGCTCTGCTTCCCTTCATTCATCTCTAGCAAGGTCCTGCTGGTTCTGTTGCACGAAGCTCTTCCTCTGCTCACCCTTTGAGAGTTGGCATTCCTTGGGGTCTAGCCCACCCCCTTTTATCCTCTCCCCGCACTCCCTCCCTGAACGGGGTCCTTCACCTCTTGTGGTTTTAACCACTAACTGGGTGCTGATGATGCCACACTCTGTGTCTGTCCAACCCTTCCTCTCAGGCTCCAGGTGAGCCTCTGCACCTGCCTCCTTGAACGCGTTGCCTGGATGCCCCACGGTCCTCTCAGCCAGGGCCCCCATTCCTTCTGCAGGACATGGCGACCAGCTCCATGGCGTGCTGCACGTGCCTCAGTGCAGTTCCGCTGAATATTGAGTGAACTGGTCGCATGAGAGCCTACAAAAGAAAGCTGTTGTTTTCGTGAAAACAAAATGATTTGGAAAGACTTGATGAAGATGAATCTTCAAAAATTGTGCTGTTTGGGTGTGACAGCAATAAAAGAGTAGGGTAAAATTATAAAATTCAGCAAGAATTCTATACTCAGATTGCCTTACAAATGTCTAACTTCTTCTAAAGAAACAAAAACTATAAATTATATACAATGAATTACAAGTGCAGTTTTTTCCGAAAAAACGTATGTAGAAATCCAATTAGCATACTCTTGAAAAGATTTACATTTCAGAAAATAGTTAATGTGCATTTCTGTAAATTAAAACAAATGTGTAGTTACACGTGTATCCCCTCTTTGGGCACCTCCTAGACTAACTAAGCAACTACCTCTTCAAGCACATCAAATGAAAGGTTTTCTATTAGAGCATTTTTGAGACCTCACCCCATCAGATTGTTCAACGGCTTAATTGAATGAAACATGTGAAATACTCTAAAAACTATAAAAGACCATTAGTGATCTCACCTCACGCTGGGCGGGATGGAAATGAGTGGAAGAATGATCACAGGTTGACACTGATCTGTTGGCATGTGTTAGGCAGGGGTGTCGGACTCATTTTCACCGGGGCCACATCAGCCTCGCGGCTGCCTTCAAAGGGCCAAATGTAGTTTCAACTCCTGAACAGTTACATTTATACAGTCCTAAAATTATTTCAGCCCTTTGAAGGCAACCAAGAGGCTGGTGTGGCCCCTGGTGAAAATGAGTTTGATACCCCTGACTTAGAACCAGAATTGTATTGCTGAAAATACCAGTAACTGTCAGTATCCACATCTCAGTAGCCCTCTCACTGTATAAATCAGAAAGCCGAGGCCCCCAAAGGTCAAATAAGTTGCTCACATGCAGGAAGTCCAGATGGCTAACTCTGTTCACTATCCCTCCATTTGTACCATGCTGACTTAAGAGAAAATGTTTCCTTTAAAGTGAGAAAAACAAGCCCTTAAAAGTCCTAATTAGGTTCCAGTTAATGAAGGTTTGATAATAAGGGCTTTGCATCCTCAGGTTGATTCCTTGGTTCCCTAGAGGGGTGTGGAGCTCTGCTTTAGCTGGAGGCACACATCAGTCTCCTGCAGCTGGGGCGCTGGTGCGGCCTTTACAGACCAGCTCAGTGGCCCATTCAGCAGCCCACGTGTCTGTTTTCGAGTGCTGACTGCCTGTGTGTGCCCTCATCAAGACCCATTTTTCTTGGGGCTTTGGGCACAGCCTGTTCTTGAGTTGCTCTCTGATGCTGTGTTTGCCTCAGTTTATTCTGTCCCCATTTTGGGTGGCAGTCCAAAAAAATGCATACCTTTTTTACCCTAGCCTCAATTAGAAAGGTGCTGTTGAGAGGCCTCCGTAAGGGGGACACCATCCATGTCACCCAGCGTGCTCTTGAATGCAGAACAAATCTGCTAACCCAGAAGTCAGTATAACCACGATGACCTTCATGGAAGACCCCAGCACGGCACCTATTTGTTGGGCCAAGGGCCCAGTGGTTCGGAGGTCACCATAATTTCAGAAATGCAGAGCAACCTGACCCCCGCCTCCCCACCCGCCCTGGGTGACTACAGTGAACACCTTAGAGCAGAGCTGCCCCACATTTGCAGTAGTGCACCCTCGCCCCTCAGGGCCGCCTGGGCTGGCTTCAGTCCCTGGGAATCACCTGCCAGCAGTCCTGTCTGCTCACCCGAGGGTGTCGTCCAGTACCAGCCAGTTCTGTAGGTACTGTGATGTGAAACAGACTGGGAAGCACTGCCTTTGCTGTTGCATCACCTGCTCCAAATGTCTCTTTTACCTGGGTCTCGAACCCAGTCTAAAGAGATCCTAGCTCAGTGAAACGATGCTCCTTTATTCACGGCGCAAAATCCAGATGCAGGTGCAGGTGCGCTCTTTGTGCTTTTGGTTCCGTGAGTTGAGTAACATCCCTTCCAGGTGGTTTCTTCCCATCTCGTGTTTTCTGCTGCCTTGTTAATTCTAGAGTTTAACACATGCCGTTTTATTTTATGTATTATAGCCTGTGTCACTGCTATTTCTTAAAGGAGACTCCCATAAAGGGACGTTTTGTGTTTGTAGTCAAACTAACCACAATGGTTTATAATCATATGCAAATCTGAGCAGGTCTGGGTTGGGGAGTCTGGGGCAGAGCTGTGGGAAGCCTCGGCCCTGCTCAGTTCTTGCTGGGTGCCTCAGGCCTGCCCCACCCACCAGCCTTGGGAATGTGTAGGCTGCCCGCCCCCATACCCCCCACCCAGTCCTCCTGCAGCCTCCCTTCTAGGGAGGAGGGTGTCATTGCCTGGCTGTGACACGACATTCTGCCTGAGCCTTTGCCTTCAGAAAGGGGAGCGGGGGAGGGTAGCAGGGTGCCAGAGAGAACTCCCAAACAAAAGTATCTTCAGAACATTGGTTGTTTTCAGGAAACCTCACCTACACTTCCTGAGGCTTTCTCTTCAGCTGACATCCCTTGGTCTGGTGACAGCACTTGGAGGCCACTCAGCGTGAGGCTTCTGAAGAAATGAGCCTGACTGGGCCACTTCTGGAGTCCCCAGCAAGTGGTCACGGGGCGGGACTGGCTCCTAATGTGACTCGCTGAATTTAGAGAAAGTTGTAGTGAGGAAAATTTATTTTCATCTTCTTAGGCAAATTCCTCCAAACAAAAGGGGCCTTTACTAAATTCTCAGCTTAGTCTTACATGATTTCTACCTGCCACAATTTTGAAGCTCAAACTTGAGGTCATTTCTTTGAGAGGACTTGATTGTAAAGATAAACTCGTTAATTGAAATAATTTTTAAGTACCTTGGATCCAAGCTGCTATGGAATGCTGTTATGGATGACCTTGGCCAGGGGTCTGCAGACTTTCTCTAAAGGGCCAGATAGTAAACATTTTAGGCTTTGCGGGCCCTGGGGTCTGTCTCAAGTACTCATCAGCTCTGCTGTTATGGTGTGAATGCAGCCCGAGACAGACCATCCAATGCATGCAGCTGTGTGCTAATAAAATTTTAAGGACACTGAAACTTGAAGTTCATATAATTTTCATGTCACAAAATTGATTTTTTATTTATTTATAAGTATAAAAACCATTGTTAGCTCATGGGCCACACAAAAGCAGGCAGAAGGCCGGAGTTGGCCTGGGGTCCGTGGTTGCTGACCCTGCTTCGGTGACACTCAGCTCTGGTGCCCTGCCAGCTCCTGGAGGCTCGTCCCCACTGCCCTGGGGACTCGGGCTGGGCGATGGAGAACAGCTGTGCTAAGCCAGTTCTCAGGATGGTTTCATGCAATTAAGCAGATTATTCCTTTGGCTAGTGCCGTGCCTGGGAGGTCCGATTGGGGGCCAGAAGTAGAGGGATAAATCCGTTTAGCCCCAGTTCCCTGCCCTATTCACAGGCAGGTAGCTTTAATTAGCCTGAAGCAAAGAGAGCAGTAGCTCCAATTCCCCAGCTCTGCCAGCAGCCTCTTCGCAGCCAGGTCTCCGCCCACCCAGCCCCTCCCCTGGGCCCACTCCGGGGATGCAGGCTCTGCCATCCTGTTGGGCACACTGAAGGGGGGGCAGCTCTTGGCAAAGCACAGCTCTGAGGAAACTGTGGCATCCGTCCCCTCCACCCAAGTTGCTATAGGTGGCAGTATGCTCCGCTGAGTTACACATCTACAAATGATAGTTAAGAATGTTTTTCTTCCTTCTGTCCAGTACAGTTGTTCAAGAAAGGAGCGTTCCTGCTCTCGGCTGTTTAGTTTTTGTATTGTGTGGTATTTGGTACAAGGTGAGGAGGATGGGCGTAATCATCCTGTCTGGCTCCTCTTTGGCTCTGACCTCCTGTGTATAATAGCCTTCGGGCACTGTTTGGGTTGGCCTCGTGTGAACGATCATAAGGAAACCTAACTGAATGGAGACAGAGGAGAACAAAGTCACTCTACGTAACCTGTGCCCCCAGAAGAATTGTGGCGTTTCTCTTTAAGGTAGAGGCAAACAGTACAGGAAGACTTCTTACCAGAAATTCCGGACTTCTGTTTAATGTTGACTGTGCATTACTTCAGCCATGGAGACAGTTCTAGAATCAGCGAGGCTTAAAGAATATTTACCACCCTGTCATATTTTTCCCAGTTACCAGTTTAATAGTAATCATGTTAGCAAAATTTTCACTTAGAGTTTTCTACCTCATTTATTAATAAGTCTACAGCCAAGACCGTGCCCCTTTGAACCCAGCAGTCCCCAGGCTTTCTACAATGGCCTCTGGACGGGAGGGGAGCAGCTGGTGTAGGGACACAAAGAACTCAGGAGCATCGCCATCTCTCCTGTGAGGGAAACAAAGATGGACTCAGTGATCACATTTTAGTATCATGTGGGATCAGGGAAGAGAGTCCATATTTATGCATCCCATGGCATGAACAAGAGACAGGCTCGAAAACTTGACCTAGTTGTATGTAAGTAACACTAATTACAGCCACTTGTGCGCGCTGACCACTGTTTGTGGCTTGTTAACATGTGCATAAAAACTAACACGTGTCATTAAGTGTCAGAGAGACTCTGCTGAGCAGCCTGTTATTATAACCTTAACTCTTCGTGTATTCACTCTTCCGTAAGGCACGTCACATAGTCACTTACTCACAACTTTCAAAAATTAGAAGAGCTGCAGGTGGTATTATTCTGGAAGTTGTTAAAAATACAGACACAGACCTGATTCCAACCCTCACTGCACAGATATTCCTATTGCATTGGAGCCCTTATTGCATTTCAAATACTGCTCATAGTTCTGTGAAGGAGCCTTAGGCAGCGGAAGACAGACTTTCTACCCTAAAGTTGCACAGTGAATCTGGGAAGAACTCTGTGTACTTATAAGAAACTCCATTAAGATAAAACCAAGGGCCTACCTTGTCAGTTGACACAGGGCTGAAGGAGTACCAGAATCACCAGCTGGTTCTTGGGTAGGTGGATGAGTGAAAGAAGCCTAGCGTGAGAAGGGAAGCCTGGAGTCCTAGGTGATGAGAGGGGACGTGACTGGGAGGAGAACTGAAGGATGTGGTGCCCCCTCCCTGTCGAGATTTCAGGGATGTACAGTCATCCTTGGTACCCACGAGGGATTGCTTCCGGGATATCCCACCAACACCAAAATCTGTGGGTACGCACGTCCCTTATATAAAGTGGCGTAGAATGATACACACAATCAGCCTTCCGTATCCGCAGATTCCCAGCCCTGGATTGAAAATATAGTTGGTTGAATCTGTGAGTACAAAATGCACAGATTCGGAGGGACAACTGTATTTCTCCTCTGAGTTCTGCACCCACTGAGAAATAGACACGCAAATCATACTGAGATCAAAATATTCTGGCTACTACTGATAAAGCTGAGTTAGAGAAGCAGCTTGAGTAGGTTCAGTGTTTTGCACAATGCTTTGGAACAGCCCAGGAGAAATTAATGTTATGAAAAGAAACTGATTAGAGAGATTAGAGGGAGCAGAAGGTATCAAGGGGCTGAGAGAGAAGCATGCCCTCTGCCGGGCACTCCGGGTGCTCCAGGAATGGTCTCAGTGTGTGACCCCTGCTACAAGGTGCCCTCTGGTGTGGTGGCTGCCGGTGAGGACCGATAGCTGCCGCTTCTGCTCTGGGTCAGAACGGCCAGTACGGACCTTCAGCACAACCCCGGAGGCTGCTTTTTCTACAACTTTAGAAAGGAAACTTGGCTCTACTATACCCTCAGAAGCTTCATTCTTTGTTTTCCAGCTTTTTCTGCCTGCCTATACCCAGGCTCATTTGTTATACTTGGGAAAAGCCCTCCTCACACCCTACCCCATCCACCCTACCTTCCTCAGCTTCCAGGAGGCTGGAGTGCGAAACTCCACACCCTGCACAGTGGCCTGCGCTGGTCCACCTGCGCACTCCCTCCCACTCGCAGCTCCCTCGCTCTTTATTTGCACTCGTCACCCCTGTTGACCACCCTGTCACATTGCCTTGTTGTTTTCCGTTTGCTCCCCTGTCTCCTTCTCTAGACTGAGTTCCTTAGGGAAAGGACAGTCTTTCCCCCTCCGAATTTCCAGCCCCCACACAGTGCTTGCCTTCAAGCAGGCATTTCAAGATCTCTGTGCAGCTCTGTCTTTTTAAAGGGACATCATGAGTATGCTCTGGGAGCAGGATGGTAGCTCTAGAAGAGAGGTATGTTTATGTAAGAGAATTAAGTGCACATTTTGAATCAGAGAGGTTTCCTCCCCTTTTGAATAAAAGGGTTGGGTGTTTGATGGCTTGCCAGGGCATCCAGGGTTTAGAAGAAGGTGTAATGAGGACTTTCTCGAGGTGGAGCTGCCTGGACAGGTGCAAGGAGCCAGGAAGCTTCAGGAGCCCGGGGGGCTGGCGGTGCTTCTGACGTGTCCTGAGCAGTCTGTGCTCACCACAGGGTCCTCAGACCAAGCTGCACCCCTTGGGGAGCCTGGCAGAGGGGGCTCTCTGGGAGAAGGCACACAGACACCCCCCCCCCCCAAGAAGCCTCCCTGGAAAGGTGGGCAAGGCACCCAGTTCCCAAACCTGCCTCTCAAAAAAATTCTCTCTGGGGTGAGTTAATATGAGCTGCTATCCCCACCTCCATGACAACAAGGAAATGATTTGTATACCCTGTTGGGATCCCTCGTCTAATGGTCTCTCTGGGAATTCTGATCAGGACCTGGTTTTGCTTCTCATGGAAGTGATTTCCATAAGGAAGGTGCTGGGTTAGTTGCTCCTGGGCCGTCTGAGGAGAATACTCACATCACAGCTCACAGTTGGAGTGGAGAATGTGCCCAGATGGCTCAAAGTTAAGTCCCTCGCCTTTCCAGAGGGCAGTGAAGTGAGACAGACTCTCACACTGACAAGGTGAGGTATAAGGAACTTCTGGGGGTAGAGCAGGGCAGTGGCTGGCGACCCTTGTTCCTCTCCGGGACACAAGCCTTCAGGTTAGTGGCTGTCACAGACAGAACAGATTTGGCTCTTCCGGACCTGTCTTTCAGGTAATTGTACTCATGATTAGGAAGCACTTGGATTTTTCCCTTTCTTTTTATTTATTTATTTTTTTAGGGTCAATAATTAAAGTCCCAAAGTTATGTTTTAAAGAAATGAATGACACCCACTCATTTTAGCTTCTGGCAGACGTCCACCAGGATGATTTAAAGAAACTCTTAACTCCAGAATGCTTCATTTCCTGAACCGCTAGTTCTTACCTGCTCTATGTTCTCCAGCACTTCAGGCAGGGTTCCAGAATGATCTCAGGAAAACAGACTTGGGATGAGTTTCAGCCTCTGCCTCCTCTGGCTGGGCCTTTGTTGTTCTGGCAGAGCACACAGGGAAAATGCTGGGCTCTCCTCTTTGTATTCATGGGACACTCTGCACGTCCGCGCCCTGCCCCCATGTCACACCCCACGTCAATCACAGATGAGCCAAATAGCCACGTAAGAGACATGGAACCCTTTGACGTTAGTAAAACCTGCACCAAGGAACGGGCACCCTTGCAGCTGAGGCTTACATTTCCACCATGACTGCCTCCTGGGACAGGCCTGGTTGATTTCAATTTTTGTGGTTCAGTGAGCTGGGGGCTCTGCTTCTGTCCTGTTTGCTGTCTGTTCTGTTTGCCGTCTGTCCTAAACTCTGCTCCCTGTGCTCCCTGAAATGTGCTCTCACCTGTCACTCAAGAACCTGCAGTCTCCAGTAAGGTTTCCATGAATATTCTGGGGCAAGATACAGGATTGCTAGGTGTTAATTTTGCTGAACAAGGACATTTTCCTAAAAAAAACAGTTATTATCTACTATCTCCATGATTTTATAATTGAAAACATTTTAGCACCAAAAAAAGGGAAAGATATAATTTCACAATACGGGACTGCCTTTTACTTTGTGCTTTATGGAAAACGTTTTTCTCATTTTGTTGATCTCCGACCAGCCTTTGAAAAACTACTGACTCGCTCCATCAGATCCAAATGCCTCCTGGCTTTGGAGGCCCTCTGTGATGTGTTAGAGCTTAGTGTTCCCTGTCTTCCAGCCACCCCTAACCCTTCCTCCCTGTACCTTCCTCCTGCATGCTTCCCTGCCTTGAGTAGCCTGGGAAGCCACTTGCTGCCCCCAGGCCCACAGACCTTCTACCTCCGGAAGCCTGCTGCCTCCACCCTGCTCTCCTGCTCTGGGCGCTGGATGTTTGCATTTGCTTCATTTTGTAGTTTTGTATCTTATTCCCCTCCCTCTCCCTCCCACCTGCATTCTTGATCACCAGCTGGGCAGAAGACAGAGCCCTCACTGTCCCTCCTTTCTCACCCATAAATCTACATGCTGGCATGGAAGAGGCAGGCTGAAAGCTGTTCCCAACTTTCCAAGTCACCCAAGGTTAGTGGGTGCTGAGGACATTCTGCCCACCTTACAGTCTAGAACTTGAAGGTGTGGTCCTGCTGTTTCTCAAGAAATTCCCACATTTTTAAAGAATGGTAGTATTATAACAAGTGTGTGTTTTAACTTATACCATTCCCATTTTAAAAAAAAAATATTTATTTTTAAAGAGAGGGGAAGGGAGGGAAAAAGAGAGGGAGAGAAACATCATTGTGTGGTTGCCTTTCAAGCACCCCCTACTGGGGACCAAGCCTGCAACCCAGGCATGTGCCCTGACTGGGAATCAAACCAGAGACCCCTTGGTTCTCAGGCTGGCACTTAGTCCACCGAGCCACACCAGCCAGGGCACCATTCCTATTTTAAATTACTCATGGCAGCCATTTTTTAACTAAGGAGAAGTGAAGCACCTTGAAATTATTTTATAACTTCAGAATATCCATTTTTGACCTACCTCTCTAAGACCTCATGAAGTTTTTGACTACCTGCTGGTACAAAGTATACTATGCTAGGTGCTGATGACAAAGAGAAAATTAGAACACGGTCCCAGCTCTCAGTGTCCCAGCCCTCGGGGCAGCATAATGCCTCGTGGAGGAAGTGGACATATAGAGAGAGGCCTGGACATGTTGAGTTTGGGCCGTGTGCAAGCAGCTGCTCTGGTGGTTTACGTAACACTGGTTATGTATGAAGGAGCCATATGTTAAAAAGTTGATTAGGAACAAGGTCATTCTGTTTTGAAAATTTCTGCAAAATAGAAATTAGCAATTTGCTGTATGAAAATGAATTAGAAATTATTTAATTGCCCCTGGAATTGTGACCTCTCGTGGTCAAGGAAATCTGCCCTGTGGAGGGACATGAGTGCAGACCAGAGGGGCAACAACAGAGAGGAGATCCCAGCAGGTCTCTTTCTGCTTGTTGGTGGCCATTTTCCTAAAGATGATTCACAGGCTACAGGGTAGGAAGAACTCCTAAACAGGGAGCTGTTTCTGAGCTCTGAGAACCTGGGCTTGGCCATCAGACAGTTTGAAACTGATTTGCTCCAATCTGTTTCCTTCTGTAAATAACAAGGAGCTCTCCCCTTCCAGTCCTGCCCCCCACGCCAGCCAAGTACAGGGCTTAGCCCTTCCTGCAAGCTTCCGGCCAGCCGAGCTCACAGTCTTGCCTGCCTCCGTGGCTGGCCTGCCGAACACACTTCTGGGCTCAAGCAGAGGGGAGCAGAGCTCTGTCTGAGCGTCTCACCTTCCCCTGCCTGTGCCTGTCCAGCTTCCTGGCCTGGATGCCTGACTCCTTGTGGCTGAGGACTTCTTCTTGGTCCTTGTGGAGATCTGTCCTGTGCGCCCAGAAGTCTAGCTCTGAACTCCTCTTTGGCACGTGCTTCTGCTTCAGACTGCGTCAGGTCCGGGGTCAACTCCCCTGTTGCCACCAGCGTCAAGTCAGTGAATAGTTACAGAGCGTGGATTCAAGAGCACAGACCCCACCCCGGACCGCCAGGGCACGCACCCTCGCACACATACCTGTGCATCTTGAACTTTTCCTGTGCCTCAGTTTCCTAAGACGGCAAGTAAAATGAGACATGTTCTGAGGTAACAGTCGATACCACAGAGATAAGAACAGGACCTATGCCATATGGTCCGTGTTAGGTAATGAGTTGTGCCCATCAAACACTTAGAGCAGCGCCTGACTCGTAGCCAGCCCCCTGTGGAAGGTAGCCGAATGGCCAGGTGCCGAGGAGGACCCATCTCTGTCCTCACAGAAGAGCCACCTTTAACAGAGAAGAACCCAGCCAGGCATAGTACAGGGCTGGTGGCACCAGAAGAAAAAACCTGGCCTCGTGTGTGATATTTCAGATGGTCTGGATGGAGTGGAATGCAGGTGCAGGGGCGAGGATGGAGCGGCCCGGGCTGTGGAGTGTGTGCAGCAAGGGCGGCAGTCAGAGCTCAGACTGGGTCACTCCTAGAGCGTCAGGAGTTGGCACTGATTCATTCACAGGGGACACCACACAAGATCTGTGAGCAAGGGAGGGAAGGAGAAGGGGTTTCGTACATCACTCTCCAGGTCCCTCCAACAGGAGCTGCAGAGTACTCCATTTGCATAACTACCCCAAGGTTTAAAGAGCTCCTCCCCTGATGTTGTCATAGGTCGTTTTTAGTTTTTGCTGTTGTAAATTTAATGTGGCAATTAATGTTCTTAGGCACGAAATTTGAAAATCAATTTGGATTATTTCCTTAGGAGTACATTTTCAGAATTACTGGATTGAAGGGGATTAACTTTTTTCTTTGATACATTTCTCTTTTTTATTAACTTTTATTACTTTGTTATCAAAGTAATACACATTTGTTTTATAAGAACTTAGAAATTAGCCCTGGCTGGTGTGGCTCAGTGGATTGAATGCTGGCCTGCTAACCAAAGGCTTGCCGGTTCACTTCCCAGTCAGGGCATGTGCCTGGGTTGCAGGCCAGGTCCTCAGTAGGGGGTATGCAAGAGGCAACCACACATTGATGTTTCTCTCCCTCTCTTTCTCTCTCCCTCCCCCTCTCTAAAAATAAATAAATAAAATCTTTTTTAAAAAATTCAAAAGGAACTTAGAAATTAATAAGTAAGCCAAAAATAGCCATCGGTCACCCATCACTTAGCAAGAATATTTTCAGAGCTTTTGATGCAAACTGGCAGGTAATTTTCTGGAAAGGTTAGACTAATTTAGGCTTTCCCCAGTAGGGAACAATAGTGTATTGTGGCTGCCTGTCACCGAAGTGAGTTTGGCGGTTTTATTTCATCTTTGTTAATGTGATAGGTTGGAAATGGTGTTTTATTAGGGTTTTGACTTGCATTTCTTTTGTTATTTGTGGGCTCAATCAACTCTTCAGTCCCCTGTGACAGGACAGATTTTATACACCGTCATGTCCTACCCCCTAAACACTAGACCCACCAGCTGCCTTTTTAGCTAGAATTACTTTTTTCCCTTGTAAGGTATAATTTACACACAGTAAAATTCACTTTTTTTTAGTGTACAGTTCTGCAGGCTACACCAACCACAATGAAAACATAGAACAGTTCCATCCTACCAGAAATTTCCTGCAGACCCCTTAGTAGTCAGCCGTCTCCTGTAGCCTCTGCCCCTGGCAACCACTAACCTGTTTTCTGTGCCTGTAGTTTTGCCCTTTGCAGAATGATGTACAAATGGAATCCTAGTTGGTAGCTTTTGGAGTCTAGCTTCTCCCACTTAGCATCATGCCTCTGAGGTTCATCCCTGTGCTTGTGTGCCGGAGGCCATTCCCCTTTGCTGCAGAGCAGTGTCCGTGGGGGAGACATGCCAATTTGTTTATCTGTCCATTTTCCACCTGAAGGATACTTGGGTTGTTTCCAGTTTTCGGTGATTATGAATAATGAAGCTGTAAACATTGGCCTACAGGCTTTTGTGTAACCATTAAATTTTTATTTCACTTGGTTAAATATCTAGAAGGGGAGACTGCTGGGTTGTATGCCAAGTATATATTTAACTTTATGAAAACCTGCCAAACTGTTTCCAGAGTGGCTAGACCACTCACCAGCAGTGCAGGAGAATTCTAGTTCCTTCATGTGCTCACCAGCACTTAGTATTGTCAGTTGCCTGTTCATTTGTTTGTTTGTTTTCCAGCCGTGCTGATAGGTGTGTGGTGGTGTTTCACTGCGGTTTTCACTTGTATGTCCCTAGTGACTAATGATATTGAGGATCTCTCCGTGTGCATACTCACGATCTGTGTATCTTTTTTGATGAAGTGTCTGATCGCGTCTTTTGCCCATTTTTTAATTGAGTTGTTTGGTTTCTTGTTAGTGAGTATTGAGAGTTCTTTTCGTGTTGTGGTTATAAATCCTCTATCAGGATTGTGATTTGCAAATATTTTCCTTTGGTCTTTGGCTTGTCTTTTCATCCTCTTTTGAAGAGCAAAATTTTTAAACTTTGATGAAGTCCAATTTATCAAACTTTTTTTTTTTTTTATGGATTGTGCTTTTGGCTAAGAAATCTTAGACTAACCCAAGGTCATAAAGATTTTCTCCTCTGTTTTCTTCCAGAAGTTTTATGGTTTTAGGATTTACATTTAGGTTCTCCCTTCCTTTTTAAACACTTTTTTCCTAGGCCCAGAAATTTCTTTTGGAAAACAGTTCTAATAACAGAGACAGACCCACCTGAGAAGATTTGGGATGGAGTCGGTCCCGGGAGCTTTGCCAGGCACAGTGCCCTCCAGGAGCCGTCTGAAAAGGGGTCGTCGGCATCGGAAGCTGCCCCAGGAACGGCTTTCAACCAGATACAAGGCTGTACTGGCTTAAGACTTGGCATAGAAGTGAAGATTATCTCTCCCTGAAGGGGGGTGCTGATGATAAGAGAATAACCTCTAAACTTTCTAGATTAATCCTTCCAACTGCTGCACAGAGTCGGGGTAGGGAGTGGTGCCAAGCACAGGACTTTGCTGATTACATGCAAACACCCATGTCAGTGACTCACCCAATCATGCTTTAATCTTGTAACTGAGAGGCTTTTAAAAATTATAGTCAACAAGGCAGCTTGCTCGTTATGACTGCCATTGAAATCGGGTTTTCCTCAGAACAGCTGGAGTGTGATGTGGTGGGAAGAAAGCCTGAAAGGGGTGAGAGGCCAAGGACTGCTTGCCTGGGAAGGGTGGGCAGCTAACGTTTGGTAGAAATCTATGAAATGACTGACCTCAGCCAAGCCAAGTAGAGGCCTGCCATCTCCCATCCATGGGAAAGTGCACTGCAGCGAAAATATTCAGAGGATGGCATTGATGGTCAGCTTTGTGTTGGTCA
This sequence comes from Macrotus californicus, assembly GCA_007922815.1. Classification (NCBI taxonomy): domain Eukaryota; kingdom Metazoa; phylum Chordata; class Mammalia; order Chiroptera; family Phyllostomidae; genus Macrotus; species Macrotus californicus. The sequence continues at coordinate 29,914 of VMDR010002601.1, forward strand.
CTGCACAGCAGATAGGCTGCGGTCCTGTCTCCCAGACGCGTGGCCCTCATCGCGAGCTGTGCTGGGCTCCGGGGGTCAGGAGAGGACTGCTGGTTTGGGAAAGGAGAGCAATTGATAGCACGTTGGGAATGGCTTTTCCAAGGACAGTGCAGGCAGAGCCAAGCAGGGGTTTGGGATGTGCCAGGACAGTGGGGGGCTGTTGGCATGGCTGCGTCCTAGGAAGGCCTTGTGAGGTGACGTTGGGGACTGTAATCAGAGGTGTGACCAGGGCCACCCTTGTTTTGCACTGAAATATGAGTGTTTTGAATTCGACTTGGTACCAGGAAGGATTTTACATAGGGGAGAGATGGGATGGGACTTGCCATTTAGAAAGATCTCTCTGGTAGCTCTATAGAGAATGAACTGGAAGGGGTCAAGGTGAACATCAAGAAAGCCCGTTGGATACCTACCATAGCAATCCAGGTGAAACCCATTAGGTCCCTAATCTGAAGTCATACAGCTGACAGGAAGGCCCCCGCTGAGAGAGGTACTGAGGAGGTGGAATCAGAATCCAAGCAGTGGGGGCAGGGAGGCATCTGGATCCTCCTGGGTTTCTCTGACCAAGAGAGTCCCCTGCACCCTGGGAGGAAGAACAGGCACCAATTGAGGACCCTCTGGGCTTGAGGTGCACTAGGCCATTTGGTGCAAGAACCACGAGGCAGCCGGCTGTGGAGGTCTGCGCACCTCCACCGCCCTACTGCTGGTTCTTCCTCTGCTCCGCTCACGTACGCTTTTCTGGAAGCATCAGGAACAGGTGTGCCTTCCAAAGTACAGTGAGTAGGGCCAGAAATGGTAGAAAGACCAGTGCAAGAGGCTGTGGTGAGTACACTCAGACCTCAAGGAGCAGCACGTGGCACACCCGTCCCCCACCATGAACCAGGATGCCAAAGGAGCGCTTCAGGCTCAGCGTGGCACTGGAGGAAAGTGGCCACCATTAGCTCTGGTCTTGCTGACTGCCCTCCCGCCTACCCTCCTCCCCTCTCTCTTCCCAGCTGAGCCCTTCTCACTTATTTAAAAAAAAAAAGCGAATTCACTCCCAGTCCTTTTGAAACTCAACATGTCAGTGATAGATGAGGCGGTATTCTTTAACTTCAAAGGAGAAAAAGTGAGTGAGTGAATGTGGGCCAGGGGAGTTGAAAAGTCCAAGGGAACAGGAGACACATGGGGTGACCCTGCCATCAGGAGGAGCGGCCTCCGTCCCACCCCTGCTGGTGCCATGCAAAGGCCCAGACAATGCCACTTTTAATAAATCATGAAGGGTCTTGAATACCCGTTTTTGTCCGTTTTCAATGGGCCTTGGGCATATTGCTCAAGATATAGCCAGCCATTTGTGCTGGGTTCCCAGCGACTCAGAGTGCCCTCTCGACTATGTGACGGAGGCTTTGCATATGTGATTTTGGGGGAGATTTCTTCAGATTTCCATAGCTAGTCATAGTAAAGGTGACCTCATGGGTAGTGCAGGCCATTGTCACCCTTCACACACGCAGCCTTTGAGTGATGCTGAGCTTTGTGGAGTATCCATGCAGCACCTAATTCGATCACACATCTGACCCTTGCCTCTCTTTGGCACTGTCCCCCTCTCTGTGCTCAGTGTGCTGCTGGGGGCCTCCACACAACCCCACTGTCCTCTGGGGGCCTTGGTGCTGAACAGAGAGCTCTGGCCCATTTTCCCACTTTCACAATCCTGGGCCCCCTGGTGACTCTGGCCTGGGGAGTGGCTGCTTGTTCTCATGAGGGTGTACGCGTGAAGACGCCTGTTGGAAGCGCCTTTTAAACGTCCCCTGCTTGTTTCCACAGGGGAGTGTTGGGAAGCAAAGGGAAGAATAACCTGGGGTCACTTATGGGCTGGCGTGGTCATTTCCTTAACCGTCTGTGACCGTTAAGAGCCTGATTTTCTGTAAAGGGGCACAGCAGCTTCCTTGGCATATTATTGATAATAACAAACAGCTAGAATTTATTGAGCACCTGCCTCTTGCCAAGTGCTTTCCACATCACCTCATTTAGTCCTTAAGCCTCATATCCATTTTTACAGATGAGAAGACTGAGACTGGGTTCAAGTAACTGGTCAAAAGTCACATTACTGGAAGAGGCAAAATTAGGATAGAAACAATCCTAATTCTGCTTAATTTAAAAATTTTTTTTGGTGGTGGTGGTGGTTATAAAAATGGGTCCAGTCTAATCCTAGGATAACTTTGAAGAGCTATTTTAAAATACTGTTATGATTCCATTTATATAACATTCTTAAAATGACAGAATTATGCAGCTAGAGAACAGATCAGTGGTTGCCGAGAGCCCGGGAGGGTGGAAGTGAGGCAGGCGGCCTGGAGGAGACCTTCGTGGTGAGGGAGGGTCCTATATACAGACTGCAGTGGTGGTTACTCCAATCTACACGTATGGCCAAGTGACGCAGGACTAGACACCACTGTGCCAGTGTCAGCTTTCCGAGTTTGATGTTATATCATAGTTACAGAAGGCGTCACCTTTGGTACACATTGAGGAAAGAGTACACGGGAACTCTGTACTACCATTGCAATTTCTGTAGCTCTATAATGATCTCAAAATGAAGAGTGGGTCTTTTTATTCCCTTGTGTGGGACATAGGCATTGCCCCAGGGGAAAGGCCAGGCCTCAGCTCAGGGGCTGCTGGCTCTCAGAAAGCAGCCCCCATCACAAGGTTGGAGGTGGTCTAGGAAGGAACACCACCCAGAAGAGGGTCCAGGTGTCACCTCCATCAGATGTAACCCGAGGTTCTGCTGTCACGTGAGAGGGAACTCAGCTGAGTTGGGGCCCTGAGCTCCCATTGCAGGGCTGCTGTGGTGTTCTCTGGGATGGGCTCCCCGACTTCTGTGGCCCCCATGTCCCACACAGACAGTAGGAATGGTACCAGCAGCCCCCGGAGGAGGTTGCTGAGAACACATGCATGTGCTTAGCACAGGGAGGTTTCATGAGTGAGCTCAACACATTGTGACAATTTTTGTTACCGTCATCAATATTACTTAATCTTTCCCAGGTTGTACCCTGCACTCTATAGTCAGACCTGAGGACAGTGCGTCATCACTCTCATTTTTCTGGTTTTGGTCATTTGTTCCTTCAACAGTTATTTCTTTTTATTTATTTTTTATTGTGTTTTTTTCCTATTACCATTTAGTCCCCTAATCCCTTCCCCCCCCCCGCCCTGCAATCCCCACACTGTTGTCCGTGTCCATGAGTCCTTTTTCCTTTTTGCTCAGTCCCTCCACCCCCTCACCTCCCTCCCCCTTAGCTGTCATCTGCTCACCATCTATGATCCTGTTCCTATTTTGCTTGTTAGCTCAGTTTGTTCATTAGATTCCACATATGAGTAAATCACATGGTAGTTGTCTTTGTCTGACTGGCTTATTTCACTTAGCATAATGTCCTCCAGGTCCATCCATGCTGTCGCAAAAGGTAAAATTTTCTTCTTTTTTATGGCCAAGCAGTATGCCATTCTGTAAATGTCCCATAGTTGTTTTAACAGTTACTTCTTGAGCACCTACTTTGCCAAAGACTCTGGTAGACACTGGGGATATAGTGATGGGCGTGACTTGTGTGGTCTGTGCCCTCGGAAAAGTAAAGGTCTCAGTTTTTCCTATTACCTGGAACCTCCCATCTGTGTCTTTCAAATCCTCGCTGTCCTGCCACACTCACCCCAGGCCTCACCTACCCCACACACAGACCATTCTAGCAGATCCTTCTCTGAGTCCCGACTGCACGGAAGGCAGTGTGACTTGGTCACCGATGCCAGCCCGGGCCAGCCATTTCCCCTCCTGTCATTTCTGGTGCAGTGCCAAGCAGCACACAGAACCGTGCCCAACAGGGACTGGCTCGCTGAGCTGAGAAATGGACAGCCACGAGGAGCCAAAGGAGCACGCACTCTTCCAGGGCTTTCTCTTCACAGGTGAAGACATGGAGAAGGGCTCATGACCTAAGAAACAGAAATTGGCTATGAGTCCCAGCCCACTTTTTCAATAGAGTAATGATTGATTCGATATTAACCTTACTTTTTATTATTGCTTTTTAAAATTCTTGTTTTCTTTATGCCATCTGATATTTTGACTAAGAGTAAGAAGCCCTTGGTTCTGGTACTATTACTAACTAGCTGTGTGACTGAGCCCCATGAACCAGAGGGCAGCTTTGCTGAATTGGAAAAGCAGAGCCAGCCAGCCCTCTCTTTCCCACTTGCTGTCACTTGAGTGGGCTTACCTGGCACCTCCAGTTTTCAAGCAGGGCATTGAATCTGGCAGGCGCACTCTGGCGTCCACCTCCTCCAGTCCAGCTCCTCCACCTGAAACTGGGCAGGGCAGCTGTTCAGCCTCTCCACTGGACAGGAGGAGTACCCACCTTGTTCTTCAGGAATGCCTGTGCCAGTGAGCCTGGGAAGGCTGGCACCCTGAGCGCCCCTAACTCTCCTTCGTCTGTTAGAGTCCAGAGAGAGAAGTGAGTTGTTGGAGCCCCCTGTTTGTGGGAGGGGAAATTGCAGGTGTGGCCGAGTGGGAGATGATCAGACTTGAGTTACCTGGGCCTGGGCTCTGTTTCTGGGTGTGCCCAGGGTCGCCTGACCTTGGGTGGGCGAGTTCTCTTCTCTGAGCCTCGGCTGGGCTGCCGCGCCTTTGACACAGAAGTAGTGGCACCTGTGCACGTGGGGTTCTCGGCACTGCATCTGGGTGAACGCGAGACCTGTTATTCCTACTGCCTATTGCAGGGCCTGTGCCACCTAGAAACCCTGTATTTACTACAGGCTTGTGAGGGGTCACAAAGAGTGGTCAGTTGGGGTTTTTCTGCTGGAGCTCATAATCTGTGATAGTTAAACACACAGCTAGAGACATGCTCCAACTTGAGGGTAAATGAGAGCATCAGACCATGATAGAGGCGAATTTTTTGTATCCAGACAGAAAGCAGCCCTCTGCCATGCTCTAGCAGGTCGTTGCAGCCTCTCCTTTCCCAAGGAGAGGTTTATAGACAAGTTGATGCCGGTGCAGAGGTACCGGGAAGCCTCCACGTTGAGGCATCTGCCAACCTGACAGGGCCTTGGAGCTTCTTTTTGAGTGGCGAGCCTCACGTAGGGCACGGCAGCCTCCACACCTGCTGCCTCCGGAGACCGGGTCACAGAGAACTCAGTGGGGCTGCCCTGCAGGAGAGGCCCCCAATCAGCACGTGGGTGACGCTCTGAAGCATTGAGTCCTCCTGCTGAGTGCCACAGGGGTCCTGCACGAAGAGAAGTAGCTTCCCAAATGGCTGCTTCAGTTAAGACATGGAGCCCTGTGGTCATGGCAGTTCCTCAAGTTGTAGAGTGATCACACCTGGGACTGTTGAGTCCCGTCAGCTTGTTCCAATGTGTCATTGTCTACGTTTTTATCTCAGTTCATTATAAGAAGTAAACCCAGGCCTGGTTACGTCAGGAACATTCAGAGAACGTGTGCCATCGCCAGGTGCTGTTCTAGTGTGGTTTTCTGATTTAATTCTTACAACAGCCCTATGAAGGAGGTCCTATCATTGTCCCCATTTTCCAGAGGAAGAAACTGAGGTACAAGGAGGTGCAATTACTGGCCTGGGGCTATACAACTAATAGGAAGTAAAGCCAGGATTCAAAATCAGCCTGCCTAGAAAGGCTGCACCTTTCTTCCGTGCGGCCTCCCTGCGTTGGAGGTTGTGTAGAAGCACGCCGTTAGCATTTCCTTCCTAATTCGGGAGGCCCTCGTCCCAGGCGGGGGTGGGGGAGTGTCACAGCAAAAGCATGAGCTCTTAGGAGTGCTGGAAAGAGAACTTGCGCAGTCTGAGGGGCAGAAGTTTAGACTGGAGGGTCCCCAAGGTCTCTGCAGAGGGCAAGAGCCTCTCATTGTCCCTGAGCTCCAGCCCAGGGCCTAGAGATGGCACAGAGGTTGGAAGGAAAACAGTGTTCTGCTTAATGAAAATGTTCCCCTAAGATTCCTGCAAAACTTACTGTTTAACATGTGACATTATGTCTAGTTTCTTAAGTGATTTTCAAGCATGTTTGATTATCTGACAATTCTCTGTTTACCAAGGCTGATTTTTCTGTTAGCAGGGAAAATATAAATTCTGTTCATTTTCACCTAACCTCTTTACATTTTTTTTGGTTTTTGCATTTCAACTTAGCTGTAAACTTCTTTCTGTACTTTCTCTAAACTTCAAAATACCCACGTCCTTTGGTTTTTACCATAATTAGAATGGTCTCTGTTAGATTAAAATGTTGTTCCATAAAGAAAAAGGCTATTTAAATTATTTTGGATGAGAATAGGAACCTCAGGTAACCCCAGGTATAGGCCTCCTAGATGTCCCTTCCAGATTGTTCTGAGCAGTTCAGATCAACAGGCATTTGGTGACTGGATGCGAGTGGGCAGGAAATGCTCTGAGCCCGCTGCCGCTGTTTGAAGCCAAGTTGCAGGAGCAGGGGAGAAGGGCACATTGACTGCGCCAGGACCAGAAAGGACCTTAGCATGTGGTCCTGGCATATGTTGTCCAGACATTTGGCCTTGTCTGGGAGGAAGGCAGTAGAATGAGCATGACATCATGTCATGAACTTTGACATTTGCTCTTGGCTACGTAGACAGCCTTACGTAGTAGAATTAATTCTCAGCCATCACTTTGTTCTCATTAAAACATCTCAAGATGTGAGCCCTGGTCCTTCTGAAATCCTCCGAGCTTCTATTCTCACAGATTGAGCAGAGATATATTAAGGGCTCTCTTTTAGTAAACCTAGAAAATAGCTCACATTCATCCATAAAACAGACCGCAAGAGTGACCGTAGAGGAGCCGAGCTCCATTTTACAGGTGGAAAGGCTGAGGCCGGCAGAGCCCCACGGCCCCTGGGGCCTGGGAGGGAGCAGTGGCAGGCCTGGAGCTTCTGGCTCCCAGCTTGGGCTTACATAACTCCCGGCTCCTCAAGTCCCTGGAAACTGAGGCCAATTCCCTGGAAGATCATTCTGTTCTCTCCTGTTTTTCAAGAGCAGAGCCAGCTTGATTAGGGCTCTGAGGACTGTACGAGACTACCCCACTTCCTCTCTTCCGTGAATTGCGTGCCTCCCATCACGATCACTGTTTAATCAGGCTGTGTTTGAACCTGCCTAGCTCTCAGTTTTATGTATGTTTGGCTTATATTTTGAAGACCCTTATTTTATTTATGCATACCCTTATCTGTCTCCAAAGAAGATTTGAGAAAACTCACAACAAAAGAGTGACCCATGAAATGAATATAGTAGAAACAAGGACAATGAGAACAAGAAAAGGAGGCAGAAGTATCCTGCTTTGGGGCAAGGGGAGATTTTCAAAACGTTATTTCTTATAACAAACCTCATTGGAAGTCAAAGGATACTTTTTCTAGCTCTCATGTAAGGCTTGATATTGGGGACATTAAATGTTATAGTGGACAGATTTCACATTTATGGAGAATGCAGAAGGAGGTTTTATAAGGCTATTTCTTAAAACAAACTTTGGTAAAAATTAAAGGATGATAAACAGCTTGAAGAAGGCAAGTGAGCTGGTGAACAAGCTCATGTCATCCATGGACATAACTTTCCTATAGCCTCACTTGACTCAAGGATAAGCTTAGAGCATCCCCCTGAGTGGGCAGCTGGCCTCTCACTGGGCTGCCACGGACACGGTTCCCCTCCTTCCCTGCAGCATGTGGAACAGAAGCGCAAGGCCAACTCTGGCACTGGAGGCCTTGTGAGGTCTGCTGCGAGGAGAGTCTGCACTGTGTGGGGCGGGGCCTAATGCTTTGCAAAGTGGATAGATAACCAGCAGAGCTGGTATCCTCTAAATGCAGAGGGACCCAGATGACATCTCTCCCTTCCTGGAGGGCCAGGTACGTCCCTGCAGTTAGCACTGGCACTTGCCTGTGGACACAGCTTTGGGCAACTCCAGTCTCTGAGTAGTAGTTGTCCCGAGCCCCAGAGCTCTGAGCAGAGAAGGGTCTGATCTGGTAATGTACCAGCACAGTCACCCTCTTTGGCCATGAATATCTTCAGAAATGCTTCAGCTGTGAGTAGGAGGAGCAAATTGGTTGCAAGTCCCTGCCTCTGACTGCCTGTGACACATGCAAACTTGCTCAGCATGCTTTGTTGTCACTGTTGTCCCATCACCCAGAAACTTGAGGGGCAACAGCATGGCACTGTGACCAGGTAAGGCCTGGTCAGGACAGCTGGGGCACGGGAACATCTGTTCTGCTGGAGGAGACCCTGGGGTGGGGAGTGAGTGATTCTGGGTGGTTCTCAGCTGGTAATAGAGGCAGAGCTGGTGTGGGACAGTGGCCAGCGGAGCTCTGCGGCCCCGGCCTTGCTGCTGAGTGCGGAAATAACCCTCAGAAGAGGAGGCGGCCTAACAGGCGGGCAGGAGAAGCCAGACCTCTTCTCCCTGGGGACGGGCTAGTTGACTGAGGCAAACTGAGAACGGACCAGCAAGCGTGGCTGGCCTCTGCGGCCCCTAACCGAAGAGAGCCTTCCCTGTGGGTCGACTATAGGTCTAGAGACAGGCAGTTTTCCTTCTGAGCAAGTAAAATCTCAGCATTGAAGAATCCTTGTCCTATCATTTCTGACCTTAATGAGAATAGAACAAGCTTCTGGAACAGGGTGCGATGGAGTCAGGAGAAGTGGCCTTAAGTGAAAACACAGCCGTGGGGTTTACGGACGGTGCCACAGGGAGGCGTCGTCCAGGGGAGCGGCCAGCCTCACCAGAGACTTTCCAGCACTAATGAATCGGGAACTCCACGCTGAACAGCACTGAGTTTGATGGGTCCCTGTGCCAGCAGATGGATGTATTTTTCTTGAAAGACCAAGGTGCCAGAAAGCTCCATGATTACGTTACTGGAGCAAGGTTCTGTTTTGTGGTTTGTGGAGTTGAGCGTCAGGGCTGCAGGGTTCTCTTGCTCTTTCTCACTCTTATTTTTTCCAGGTCAGAACCAGAGCCTGGGGTGGGGAGGAAAATCCTGCTGAATGAGCAAGTTCTTTCTTAAAAAGCTCTCTCCAAGTCCAAAAAGACTTCAGTGGACTTAGGAGGAAGAAACTTAATACATTGCCATAGAATCGTTGTGAACCGAGTGAAAGCCAAGTCCACAGCATCTTTGTCTTATAAAGGAAAGCAAAGAGGAGATGGAAAAAAAAGAAATAACGCTTAGGGAGTCCAAGCCAGACAGGGAACTAAAGAAGAACTAAAGATCACCTCGGAGAGTGTGAAGATTTCCTTCTAATGAGATTCTCAATTACAAAACCAGGCTCAGGTAGAAGTGACTTTTCTCCTCATAAATGGCATACCTGAAATGTTTGAACTGGGACGGGATCTGCCACTTGCAGCTTGAGAGAGAGTTGGACACCCTGCAAGACCAGTGGACTGTGCGGGAAGAGTCAACCGTGGAGCGGCTGGAGGCCTCCCAGGCTGGTCCTTGACCTGCGTTTGAACCTCGGTCCTAATAGCTAGCAGATTGGAGCAAGCTCGCAGGCCTCCTGGAGAACCCATGTTGGTTTGAACTCGAGCAAGCCTGGCTGCAGAACTATCGCTCTGCTTTTACCAGCCACCTCTCTCGGGCCCCTGTGAGAGGGACGCAGAGCTGGGCTCTGAGGTCGCCCCTGTTCGACCATGGAGCACCCTGCAAGTGCCGTCCAGGCCACGGCCAGCAGCCTAGTTGCCTGTCAGAGATCACCTTGGAGCTTTTGTGGACAAGCCAGGCAACTCCTAAACTTCTTAATGCATTTTTTGTCCATCTGAGGTCAGGCCAGGTGTTTTCAAAAGCAGCAGCAGCTCTGAGCCGGGACCTTCCCCAGCTGGTGGGGTTCAGTGCCGAGGAGCCTGTGTGTCACATTCTCCAGGAATGTGGCTGTTCAGGAAAGCCAGCCATGCGCCTGAACAGACTGAAGACTGACTTGCTCACTAGCCCAGGGCAATATCTGGCACGCCACCCTTAGCCACCCTTTCCTGTCCCGTCCTGGTACTCTTTTTTGGTTAGCCTCATGAACGTGATTTGGCCCATTGGCTTCACTGGGTTGGCCTCAAAGTAAGGTCACATTTCCCTGAACGGTTACATTCAATGACTCCATGCACCCCTCCTGCTTAGCCCAGGACATTGGCTCTTCCGCTTGGGTTCACCTGAAGGGTCTTCCTCAAGCAGTGTCTGAGAACCCTGAGGGAGACTCGGTCCTGAATTGGTCATACTTGTTGCTCACCTGTTGCCACCTGCTGGGAGGATGGCCCTCCTGCCTCTCGTGTCCCCCCTCCCTCTCCTAGCCCAGAGGGACTGAAGGCAGGCCTCTGGTGGTCCTGGCAACCCCAGCAGGGCCTAGACCTGGGTACCCACAGCGCACAAAGAAGGGCTCTGCTCCCGGACAGTACTAGCCCCTTCCACTCACCCAGATGCTTCGGCTCTGCCAGTTTCCCTGGGCCCCCCCAGAAGGGGTCCCGGCAGGAGTCTTACTCTCCCGCTGCCTCAGCCTGCCCTGCTCTGTAAGCTGATACGAGCCTCTGAAAGTGGAAGGCTCTTCCATTTCCTGCCCATTTCCTTTGTCCAGAGGAGGGCCTTTCTTCTGACTAGACCCATCTGAAGGCCTCCTTGCTCTGCGGGGCCCTTTGGGCCCTTTGCTGCCTTCCCCCCTCACCCAGTTCCAGGACTGTCATGGCATCGAGAGGGCTGGCGGACAGGGTGCGCTCTTGTCCTGCTGGACGTAGTGGCTGCCTCTGGGAAGGGAAAGAGAGACCTCATGATATCTCAGATGGCTGTCATTCTGCAGGCTGACTTTCCAGGTTGAGCCTCTCCATGTGTGGGTCCCTGCAGGCCTTGGTTAGAGCAGGCACCAGCACGGATGCAGCCTGGTGCCTGCCTGTTTTCCTTGCCGCACGTAGCTCCCAGGACGCACTCAGTAACTGCTGTTGGTGAAAGGCTACGTGTGCCTCTTGAAAGGCACTGGGGAGATGGGCCACTTGGGCACCAGAGCATTTGAGCCACTGCCTGTTGTCTGGTGGCACAGTTACTAAATGGGGGCAGGTGTGCAGCAAGATTTCTTCACTCAAGTGAGAGGAAGAATGACAAACTCAGTGGCGAGATTGAATGACTAAAGAGCTGTTCAACCAGATCTCAATTTGCCAAGGGCCACAGAAGCCTGCAAGGGGTGTGATTCTGCGTCTGTACATCCAATGTCTGGAGTTGTTAATAGGTGAACAAAGTGTTCTAAATCTCTCCTGTGCAGTTCAGCCCACCGACCTGCATTGGGCACCCGCTATGACAGTGATGAGGGCACTAAGTGTTCTGGGTACCTGGTGAAGCTACCCACTGGGGAGAGAGGCTCTGCCTCCAGTTTACCAGAGGCATGAGGAATGAAAGGCACACCTGTACAGAAACTCTAAGGATGTGTGGGGTCTTGCTGGCATAGGCAGGAAGGGCTCTCCTGGAAGCAGTCTCGGTGTGAGGAGGGTCATGGTGTGAATGTGCATAGCGCGGTCCAAAGTCATGCTGTGAGCTACACAATGTAGGAGGGGTGTGCAGCACTCTGCAGCAGGGGGAGGGTGGGGCACCCTTTCCTACCCTGCAAACTTGTGTTCCTTCTTTAAGAGTCATGTCCTCTACTCTGAGGTCCTCCTGGATGGCACACTCCCCTCAGCTCATGCTCAGCTTGCTTATCTCCCCGTTGCAGTCCATATGAGCAACCGACTCCCACAGAGCCCAGGCTGTGTTTAATTCATTTTGACATCTCTGACGTATAGACGGCAGGAAGCCATCACAGGTACTTAAAGAGGGAAGTCTCATCAGGCTTGTGTTTCAGAAAGGTGGCTTAGCTGTTTGTGGAGCATGAATTAGAAAAGAGCCAAGGGAGTGGGTGGACATTAGTATGTGTCACTGTCCTCAAGAGAAAGGATGTGCAATTACAAAATAAAACACCGGAGGTCATAAAGGCTGGCAGAGACCAGGCAAGACTTGATCTAGGCTCTGGCCTCGCTCACCTGCCGGTCTTTTGAGCCAGCTTCTTCTGTGACTTGGCTTCTTCTTAGGCTGTAAATAGGCCACTTGCAGCAGTGCTGGTCCTCGTGCCCAGGAGCACCCAGCAAACATCCCCTTATATCTCATGGTCTCCATTGGTCACACATCCATTCCCAAACCAGTCCCTGGGGCCAGGAAATGCCATGCACAGATTGGCTTGAGTTTCTGTCAGTTACTGAAAGGTATATGATTACTTAGAATAGTCAGGTCCAGCCTTGGAAATTGGATCTGCGTCCTCTGGGAGCCCCTGGACTGGGGTGGAAGGGTGAATAGCAGAAAGAAACTAGGGTGTCATTAGGAAAGAGGACGTGACTGTTCTATGAGCGTCTGTGTCTGCCACCTGGGCCAGTTGGAATCATTCATTCATCTGTTGAAACTTCCATATAGTAGGCACCTACACACCTGTAGGGACACACTTCGTAGATGGTTTACCTGAGGACATCATCTTCCTGGGTGAATTTCAAACCTCTCATGGAGGACCCCCACCCCCACACACACCTCCAACTCTCCATTCCTTGATTTCTCCTTGGATCTTGTGATTAACTGTTCCATCTCCAGGGTCAGACATGGTATATTCTCCTACCATAGCCTCCAGTGCCTTCCACTCCATTACCCTGGGTCTCCCACAAGTCCTGTCCTTGACCTCATGGTCACCTAGCAAGCTAGTATAGACCAGTGGTCAGCAATGTGGACCACACTTCAGCTCTGCCACTGACTTGCTAACTTGGGCCAAATACTTAAACACCTTCGTAACGTAGGGATAGGAAACAACCTCACAGGCTGTTGGAAAGATTAAATAAAGTCACATGTGAAAGTTGCTTAGGATGGAGGACATGCTCAATATTAGCTCTATACGAAACATCTGTCACCCAGACCCTTCTGTTTTCTTCCAGCAAGCCCTTTTCAGTTCTGTTTCCTGCCTCTTCCCCCTTAGAGTCCCTGGTTCATCTATTGCCAATGTCATATGCCTACTCTCTTGCCCCCTCAAACCTTATTCTTCCCTCACACCTTCCTGGCCGGTTCTCAGCTTTGGACCAACCTAACTTTCTTCATGCCAGTGTCTTGGTGGCTAGAAGAAGCCAACTGGGCAGATGGTTGCTACACTAACCTCAGACCCCGTGGCCTCCGCCAGCGCCCTAACGCCCCTGGCAGTCCTCCTGCCCTCCCCCACTCAACTGGCTCTCCTCCCCCCCTCCAAAGAAGCAGTTTCAGACCTTCCACCACTTCCCTCTAACTTCCACTCCTCTCTCACCACGTTCACCATTCCTTGCAGATAATGTCACCTCCTAACTCTGAGAAAAGAATAAAAATCAGACTGGAACGTTCTAAACCACCACCACCCGCCAAATCCACAGATAGATCTGCATCCCTATGAGCCTTCCCTACCCCTGCAGTGGGGACAGGGTGTTGGATTGTCATCTCAGACTCCTCGACTCTTCACTTGTCTCCATCTTGCCCGTATTTTCGGCCCCTCTTTCCGCAGTGCCTCCACCTCGGCATTTAAACAAGTCTTGGTCACCTTAGAATGCACTCTCCCTCAGTCCCACGTCCTACTGTCCTGCCCCTTTCCATCCCATTCACTGCCGTCTAATCTGCTGGAAGAGTTGTTTACGCTCATGATCCCCTTTCCTCACCTTCCATTCATTTTGAACCCATCACACCCAGATCTCTGCCTCCACCAGTCTCCTGAGAGTTTTTGTTGCCCTCTCCTCTTCATTGTGGGTGCTCGTTCCTCTCTTACTTGACCTCTTGGAGTGATTTATGCTGCTGACCGCTCCGTCCTGAAGACACACTCTCCCTTGGCTCCTGTAACCTCAGAACGGAAAGTCCACGGCTGCTCCTCAGCACCCATCGTCCAGCTCTTACACGCTGCTGTCTGTTCGGGTCTGTCCAAGATCCCGTTTTTACTGTCCACAGGCTCTCAGGACAATCTATCCACTCTAGTGGCTTCAGTTGCCATTCACTTAGCGCCTGCAGGTCCCCAGATTTGTGCCTCCAGATTGCACTCTTATAAACTTCAGGGTTGTTCATGCAGCTGCCTGCTGGCCGTCCCCACTAAGGTGACACTGTAAAGTCAGCAGTCCCAACACTAAGGTGACACCGTAAAGTCAGCAGTCCCAAACTAAACTCAAGTCCTCTTCCCAGACCCACTGTTCCTTCTCGTGGTGGTGGCAGCACCATCTACCCCGCTGCCCAGGGCGAAGAACCCCTCCCTCTCGCACCGACTTTCTAACCAGACCGTCACCAAGTCCTCGGATTCTGGTGAGGGGGAAAGAATTCGGGTTTTGGTCAGAGTTCTTACTCTAATCGTGGTTTGGACAAATTACTTACCCTTTTACAGCCTCACCTGTAAAAAGAAAGCAGTAATACCTAATTCACATGACTGTGGTCAGGATGAAGGAAAGCCTTGCCTGGTAGGTATTCAATGACTATAAGTTCTCCATTCAGGAAAGAGGAGTTCCCTTTTGTCCCCAGTCTCTCTGTCCCTTCCCTGTCATCGCCTCTGCTCACTTGGCTTATTTTTGAATCAGTATATGCATAGTTTCTTGACCTTGAGAATTCCCTTGGAATTAAATTACCCATAATTCCTTCATGACTAAGGACTACAGTTCATAGCTCATCATGCTCAGCATGAAGAATTTGGAAAATGCAAAGAAAGCCAAACAATTGCTCCTGCCATTTTGATGTTCTTTCCAGTCTTTTTTCTATGCAGTCTTTGTTGTTAATTACATAGTTTTCCTGTACATAATCAAGCGGGCATCCTGGCATTTTATTTTCCATCTAATCCAGATATCTTTCCCAGGTTAATAAAAACTCTTTGTAAGTAGTGTAACGGCTGCATACTATTCTTCAATGGCTGCGTGCTGTTTCACATGTGACTCTGGTATAGTTTGTTTAACCATTCTGCTACTGCTGATCTTTTAGAGTATTTCCAGCAAATAATAATAAGGTAAACAGTTTTGCAAAAACAAGAAAAAGTTTTCCTCCCACATTTATAATAATATTTCTAAGCCATAAATTCATAACCCAAATCACTGGGTCAAAGGATTTAAAATTTTCTAAGCAGTCAGTCTTTGAAACAGACTAGATGAATATCGGCCTGACCTTAGCCACAAGGGGGCAGGGGGTAAAGAGAAAAGGGTTATTTTAATAGATTTTTTTTTATATATAATTATTTCTGTTTTACTGAAGGAGGGCTGGGAAGAACCAAGCAGTGCTCTGTAGGGAAACATGCCTTTGATTTGAAGTTCTGGCTGTACGATGGTAAAGAAGGGCTTGTTTCTGTTTTTGTATTTTCATCTGGGTCAGTAAGAGGACAAGCCATTCCTGCGAGCTCATTTCCCTCTAAGGAAGGGAGAAGTCGTCCAGCACCCAATGATGCAGATCATTAGCTATGTTAACAGCCTTGCAGTTAGGAAAAAAAGTTATAATAATGTATCCTTCTAATGTGGAGTTAATTTTAGTGAAAATTTCCCTAGTGATTTAAAAGTCCAGTGACTTCGTAAATCTAGTAACTGGCTCTGCATTTGGAAATGTTGAAGTTGCCGTAGCCAACTGGGCTCTAGTGAGACACATGGGACCTCCCTGAGCCCTGGCTTCCTAGTGACACAGATGGAGTTCCTCACTCACCTGAGCACCCACAACGTTCCCTCCGGAATCTGGAAAGAAACCGAGACTTCATTATTTTTATTTTTACAGAGAGGGGAAGGGAGGGAGAAAGAAAGGGAGAGAAACATCAGTGTGTGGTTGCCTCTAGCGCGCCCCAAACTGGGGACCCGGCCCACCACCCAGGCGTGTGCCCTGACTGGGAATTGAACTTCCGACCCTTTGCTTCGCAGTCCAGTGTTCAATCCACTGAGCCACACCAGCCAGGTCTCATTACCAGAATTCTTGTTCGTGATCTTTCCTGATCAGAGAGAACTAATGAGTGCCTCCAAGTTAACATGTCCAAAATCAAACTTCTGACTCCCTATCCATATCCAAGTTCAGTCTTCCCACCCAGCAATGGAACAAGCACCTGCCTGGTTGTTCAAATCAAAAATCAAATCATCCTTGATTTCTCCTTTCTTGTCCTCACTACTCCCCAACCTGAAATCCATCAGTATATCCTATCAATTCTACTTCTAAAAGTTCACTTCAAAGATAAATCTCAAATTGATCACTTACAGCCCTCTTGCCTACCTGCCCTCCCCTCCCAGCCCTCATCACTGCTCGCTTGCTGTTCTCAGTAGCCTCCTGCAGGGCTCCTGCGACTGCTCTCCCCTGCAGTCTGGGCGAGACGTGGCGGCCAGACGGATCTGGCCAAAACTTAACTTTGATCATGTCATCCACCCCTTCTGTAAAACATGTCGTAGTCCTTCCTTTGCTATGAAGGTGATACTAGAACGTCTCATGTAGCTAAGAAGGTCGTGCATTTTCTGCCCTGGCCTTCCTCCCCACCATCACTGCCCTGTGTGTGGCAAGTTCTGGCTTACCAGCCCTCCTTCAGTTCTGGAGCTCTTGCACCAGGCCCTCTGCTCTCTGCCAAGGAGAGCCTTCTGCCCTCCCAACCCTCCTCCCCTCGGTCCAGGCAGCTCTCCCTTTCCTCGTTCCTAGTCCAGGTCCGCTCTTTTACTTCTGGAGAAACATGGGGGGGTTTGCCCTGCTGCAGAGCACCTATTTTAACTTGAAGTCATATATATTCATTCATTAGCTTATGTGATTGTCGACGTCCATCTCCTATACTAGATCCGTGAGATCTGTGAAAGAGGCTGTTTTCTGCTGCTGGTCGCTGTTCTTTCCCATCAGTTAGCTCAGGGTCACAAAACAGGTGCTTAATAAATACTAGGCTGTGTGCTAACTGAGTAAGTAGAGTCCTGGTAACAATCCTTTCTGCCAGCAGTATCCCTTAGGGCATGGGCTCTTCCCAGCGGTGGCAGGCCTGGGTTCTCCACAATGCGTCAGCTGGAGGGAGTTTGATTTTGCTTTTTTTTCTTTTTTTCATTTCATCTGTCACGATGGACAGAGCATTTACCTAAAATTTACTTGTTTTTCTCTTCTCTCTCTATTCAGCTGAAGCTTGCTTTCACTCTGGACCATGAGACCGGGTTGCCGCAAGGCTGTTATGTCTACGAGTACCGCGACAGCAACAAGTAAGCCCTTTGGCAGGAAGGAGTGGCACCTCACCGTGTCCTGCAGGGGGGGCACCTGTGGGCTTCCTTACCCTGGGCTTCCCCTGCAAAGGGACTGTCAGGGAGGGAATCACACTTTTTGTGACCATCCCAGGAAATAGGTGGCAGAAAAATATTTCTCCTATGACATCTCTTTGGGCCCTGAACAAAGAACTTGAAGTACTGGCAGGAGAGCAGTTGTGATGTCTGCCCCAAAGCAGACCTTCCTTTCTGGGCTTCAGCTGTTCCCCAGCCCCCACCCCCACTTTGTCTGCAGCCACATGCCTGCTAACTTGGTGCAGCGTGGGCCTTCGCTTGCATTGCAGTTCTGTCGGACTGTGTTTGAATGTACAGGTTTTCTGTGATAGTCCACCTTGTGAATTTTGTAGTTGGGGATTTCTGAGCACTTCTGGAGATTTAACCTGGAGGCCTTCTTAGGAACACAGCAGCTGGCATAGGTCTCTAGCCCCGCCTTTCTCCCTGACATCCCCCCCCCCCCAGGACAGCATGTTTTTGTCTGCTAGACAGGAAAAGTGGTGAGTGAGGCAAAAGGAGTATGCCCTGATGAGTACCTCCAGGGGGTGCATGACAATGACAGTGGCAGTGATGATAAATAATGACAGCAGCCACCACTGAGGACCTCTGCTGGGTGTTAGGCACAGCCCTGGGACATCACACTTGCTATCCAGTTTAATCCTTGTGACAACCTGAAGAGGTTTCTTGTAACACAGGTGCCCCCGAAGCCAGCACTGGAGTTTTCTTTTACTGTTGATGTATTTGCAGAAGCCGAGGTCTAGGGGACTTGCTCACGGTCACTGGCCATAGCTGTGTGAGGCAGAGGCAACATTATCAACTGTCATCCCAACTTGCTGCCTTTGGAAACCCCAGTCAGTGGCAAGAGTAGTCCCAGTATGGACTTGGGGATGACATGCCCTGGTCTGCATGTTTAAATGTCCAGGCTGTTTAATCTTACCCAGTGGGGGAACTCAGTAGTCACGCCAGTGGGGCTGTGCATCACCTTCCCGAAGAGAGACTCGTGTCTTTGTCAGGAACTCTTGCTTTGTTCGGGGTCGAGATGGTTACTGGGTGCCTTCATGATCAAACCTCCACTCAGGGTACTTTCAAGGCACTGCTGTTACCCTGGATGATTATCTTTAGGAGGAAGTCACGGTGAGCTGTTGTGTACCCTGGGCCCCCACCAAACCAATCATTTAGGAAAGGCTGGCCGAGCACCCTTAACACCATCATTCCACCCCTGGGTCAGCCTGCTCCAGGCTGTGCGGGCCATGGCATCAAAACTGCCCTCTCAGCTTCTTGTCATTCCCCAGAGAAGTGGGGCTGGACTTCTCTGGAGTCCAGGGATGGCGGGGACAACTGAGCAGGTCTCTGGGTGCCAAGGGCGAGCGTTGCTGGGGAAGAGGAGGAACAAGCCGTCAGCTGCTTGGTGTGCCATTCTGCCGCCCTGCCTGGCAGCGCCCCCCTGTGCTGCCTGCTGCTTGCTGGTGGCAGTGTGTGGCAGCGTAAACAGGTCATCAGGCCCAGGGCTGTTCACAGACTCTGTTTGTGGCCTGACTCTTCGCTCCCTGAAACAAAGGTCAGCAGAGCAGTTTTCGTTCAGTGGGAGACAGGCACTGGCCCCCTTCCTTTAAGCTCCCGTGGTCCAATGACAGCAGCTTCGGTCGCTTTTGAAGCTGAGAGGAGAGAGTAGCCTCGCTCTGTTTCTCGGCCCACTCCTAGCTCCAGTGCACATATGTGTCAGAGTAAGCAGTGTAAGAGGAGAATCTAGGGGCTGTAAATATTGACAAGCTTTGGCCTTCGAAGACTTGAGAAAGAAGACATTGGGAAATTGGGCAGGAAAGGATGTGATCCACTGCCGCCTTCGGGAACCCTCTCTGTGGCTGTCTTGCTTGTGTTTGAGGCAGTGTCCATTCTCAATCCGTGGACAGTTTCCTAACCTCTCTGAGCCTCAGGTTCCTTCATCTGTTAAGAACAGTGGGACTGATGGTACCTACCTGGCATGATAGTTGTGGGGATTGCATGGGATGACATGTGAAGACATCATCACTCTCCTACATGTAGAATTCCCGGAGTAAGTGTTGATCACCTCTCCCAGCCAAACACAGAAAGCACCTCCTTTGTTCCCGTCTGCTGTCCCAGCGCCAGCACAGCGGCGTCCGTGAGCTCTGGTGCAGCGACCCTCAGAGTGTTGATTCGGGAGGAGGCTGGTGCCCACGCCTCAGACAGCCCTCGGCTGTGTGCAGTGTGCTCTGTCCAAAGGCAAGCTCCTTTCCCCACCCGAAAATCGTGAAGGGAAGCACGGAAAACCCCATGAGCTTGACCATGACTTTCTCTTCTCCCCCAGGTTCTCCCCAGTGTTCCTCTGTTTGCTTTTGGGGCCATTTCCCCAGAAGTGCCTGAATCCCAATATTAGTGTAATAGTGATGTTCAGGAAGTGAGGGTATTTGCCCCGGGCCCTAAGGGACCGAATAACATGGAGGTGGCAGCAGCAGAGATGAGGTTCTACATATGGGAGAAATTAGCTTGCTATCTCAATATTAACTTGTAATAATTAATTATTGAAACCACTACTTGTTTTGTTCATTTCAGTACCCCTAATGACTAGCCCAGCGCCTGGCAAATAATGCTGGCAGAAGCGGGTGGGGCGCCCAATTTCATCCTCTTAGAGCGAGAACCTAACTGTTGGGAGTCACATCTCTCCCCAGCCTTTGTCTTTGCGTCTGCTGTAGGGTTACATCACTCATGACATCAGGGAGAACCGTCTCCTGGGGTAGTTTTTGGATTCTGAAGAACCAACACGTGGAAGGAGGAAGCTGTAAAAATTTGGTTTAACTCTGTGGATAGAGTAGTAATTACAGGTATTTACATCAACTGCCTACCATTTTTTGCCTGATAGTGAAGCATTAAACGTGCCAGACGAACTTGCAGGAGCCGAGTTTGATGGCCAGGCTGCACTTCGGTCACGACCTCGCACGTGTCTGGTGCAGGATGCATAGGAGTGATCAGAATCCCCACCTCCTGACTGCGCACACCTCACCACACTGGGCCACGGGCTTACCCAGGTCACTTCCAATTCCGGAACCACTCAGGACAGATGTTATGGTCCCAGTTTTACAGATTACTAAATAAAAACAAATTGAGAGTCCGAGAAGTTCACCTGCCCAAGGTCATGCTGTGGTCAAGAGCAGAGCCTGAATTTTACCCCGGCTCTGGCAGATGCCAAAGCCCAGCTGTGCCATCACACCAGCTGCCTTTGTCTCGGCAGCTTATAGCTCAAGGGAGCTCTGATTCAAGCCTCCTCTAAGCTGGCCTGCCCTAGGAGCTCTCTGTTTGGAAACCCCTGGGATTTCTAGTTCCTGCAGGTCTCTGGGTGGATAGACAGCCTGGTCTGGTGGAGCAAGCTCTCTACGTGTCGTGAATCTGAGTATGGCCAGTCACTCTCTGTGGCAGGTCATCATTGTCTGCCCTGGGTGCAGCCTACCTGATAGAGGCATGAAGGTGGCAGTGCTCCACAGGGTGGAGGCTGGGCAAGCTAGAAAGTGCTACAGAGGTCTGGGTGTGGTGCCTGCCCTTGCAGCTGCCTGAGGGCCCCAGGCAGGGGGCCCTGGTAGACGCAAGCTCCAGCTTTGGGCTGCCCTCTGCATCTCCTGTAGGCAGCTGGGCCTGGTCCGGTCCAGAGACCCTTGGACACCCACAGCCTGCGCCCCCACCTCCACCTTGCTCTTGGGATAGGCTAGTTTGCTAAACCAATGAAACTAAAGATTTTGGTTTTTCCTGCCTCACTGGATGACTCATATCATCAGAGCCAATAACCAATACCTAGAGTGTCAGAGAGCGAGTTCCTGGGGACTCATCTTCCTCAACCCAAGTGCCTCCTGCCTCATAACCTGTCCCAAAGGACAGCGTCGCTAAGCATTCCTGAGGACAGGGCCGTCTAATTCTCAGACCCTGTCCTCTCCCCAGCCTCTGGGCACCTCCTAGCTCAGGTCACTGGCCTCTCTGGCTGCAGCCTGGGCTGTGGCGGGGCTCTGGGCCCCTGCCAGCCCACCTGGGTTCTTTCCTCCAGCCCCTGATCACATAGTCCTTTCTGGACCCAAGGGCTTCCCAGCATGCTGGTCCCACTCTGGAGGTCTGGCCTGCTCAGCTCTCCTTGGTCTGAGGACATTCTCCAGGCAGGCAGGGCATACCAGGGGACAAAGCTTAGGGTCACACCGGGATTGTCCTGTTGTTTTGTTCTCATCACAGAGGTCATGCTGGGTCCGTTCAGGTGCGCTGACAGGCAGACTCCAGACAGGAGTAATGTGCAGGAGACACTTGGGGATGAAGGGTGTGCACAGGAGCTGCTGGGGGCTGCAGGCGGTGGCCCAGCCTGCCCCTGTGAAAGAGAGGGGTGGGGGAAGGAGGGCTGGTGTGCAGGGCCTCAAGTTCCAAGAAAGCTGTGGCCAGGCTGGTGGCGCACCCTCAAGCCGGAGCTGCTGCTTGGAGGAGCTTAGAAAGAAGTAAATGAGACAAACTGTGCCTCCATTTTCCTAGTGGAACTCGGTCCCCAGCCGGTCCTCACCTCAGCTAGCGCCTTAGCAGGTCCTGGCAGCCCAGCTGGTGGTGTGGCCCAAACCTTCAGGGCAAGGCTCCTGAGCCCTTGGCTGTCGTGCCCTTCTCAGCACGGGATTGACACGTACGTCAGTTCACAGTGGGGCAAGGGAGTACCGGGGGTTCGCTTGGGTTCCATGCATCGCCCTTCCTGCCCCTCCTCTGGCCTGGGTTTTCACCCCGCCCAACTTGCTGTGGTGACTCCTCCTGTTATCTGCTGGCCCCTGGATACCTGCAATCAAAAAGTCCTGGCAGCAGCCATCCCTGGCATTCAGAGGGACCCTCAGAGGGACCAGAGGTTACCTTGCGCCTCTAGTATCTCAGACTCCACACCCCCCGCCCCCGGGGTGCTAATGAGCTCCCCTCTCCTGCAGTCCTCTCTGGCCTGCAGAGGAATGCCACCACCAAACCCCATGATGGTGCAGGCGTCTCCCCGGTGCATTTCTGATGGCCCTGCTGAAGGGCTGTCCTGTAGGCCCCCTGTCCAGGGGGCCTGTGGACTCAGTAGTGCATTCATTTCAGCAGGGCTGCTTCCCTGAGCCTCTCTGTTCGTACTCTGCTGTCTGCCAGGGCAGTTCATTCCTTTCCACTTCACTCAGCCTCGGCCGTCACTTTCTCCAGGCTTCTCAGGACTACCCAGTAGCAAGTTTGCCCCATTCTCTAGGGTCTTTGCTGGGGCGCTGCACCCTACATCTCAAGAAATTACCCCCAAATCAATGAACTGTTGCTCATCTGGTCTTATTTCCTGGCCCCCCTTGATCAAGCCCCTTAATTAGCAAGTAATTATTCTCACTCTTGGTATAAAATCTCTTTTGTCTCCTGTCAAGCCCAGCACGTCCCCAGCTCGGTTATCCAGGCAGTCAACCCTCGTTAGGGGCCAGGCAGCTGGAAAGGAGGTTGGGGAGGCTCTTGAGGAGGGGGAGAGACCTCTGCGTGCCTTCCAGAATGGGGCATTGCTAGCCTTCCCGGAGAGTAGTGGGCTCCCTTTCAGTAAGCTGCCAGAGAGGCCCTCTGGCTCTCCCACCTAGCCTCTAACCATGTGTTGCAGGCCCTCAGACTGCCACTGTGCCCTGCTGACATTGGCACACCTCACAGTAACCAGCCAACTCCGCAGACCTGGGCCTCCCGGGTTTTCAAATGCTTCAGTCATCACAAAGTGATCAAAGGCTTTACCCCAGGTCACCACTGGTGAATCTTTGAGCAGTTGGACCCCTGCTTTGTGCCAGGGACTCTCCAGTCCCCACATACCACTCTGAAGAGTCTCCCCTTTGCCTGCCAGGTAGTGAGTGAGCCAGTCCCAAATTCCATCTTACTGTCTATTTTCTCAGACCTGCTCCAGCACCGCTTGTGTGAGCTCAGGCCTTCCAAGAAGCAGGGACCAGGACAGGAGGAGATAGATGTGCAGGGGACGTGCTGAGGGAAAGCCTGTGGAGGTCGAAGGGAGGAGAAGAAAGCCGGGAGAGAGGCTCCAGAACCCCCACTGCCACTGCCATCTTAGAGTGAAGGGTGCCTCTCCTGTTCCTGGCAATGCCCTGGATCAGGAGAAAGGGGAGCTAGAAATCAAGGAGAGGAGAGCTTTGGGAGAAATTAGAAGCAATGCAACCAGAAAGAGGCCATGCAGAAGAGACCTCGTGGGAGTGAGCCTGCAGCTGTAATGAGCATGTTGGAGTCAGCCCCTCACCGTGCAGATGCAAGCTCCCTGTTTTCCCTCACAGCCCTCACCAGCCCTCGCTGCTGGGCATCGGCCTGCCTGGGTTGCTGGAATCACAGCAGTGATTAGTAAAGGATGTGCTTCTCCACCTTCCCCGCCATGCAGAGAGATGGTGGTGCTCTTTGTTCCCTTCCATCTCCTCACTCCATGCAGTGACAATAATGATATCTTGGATGAGAAAATGCTGTGCTCATTTGACCTCAATTTTCCCTACAGGAAGGGAAAGGCATATGAACACTCCCATTTTATAGAGAGGGCTACCGATTCCCTGAGAGGTGCCCTGCCCAAGGTCAGCTATAAACTGGAGGAAGAGCCAGCAGGCTTCTCCCTGGGAGACTACCTTCACCATGTGACACCAGTGGAGCAGGCCTGGAACAGCTCCACAGAGCAATGCGCAGGGAGGGCAGCAAGGCCCAGGTCAGCGTGGCTGCCTCCTGTGTTGTTTGCATGGCCTGGGGGTTACAGTAACCCAGTCTCCCACAGATGTTATGCGGCTGGGGCAGAGAGAGGCTCTTCATCGGCTGTGTGCATCACACCCTTTCCCTGCTGCCGGGAGGTTGGGTGGGGACAGAGCCTGAAGTCCCGTGTCAAAGCACTGGACCGCCTCAGGAAAGGATTCTTGTGCTGCTGGGTGAGGTTGGCGAGCCCTCTGTGGCCATCACTAGCTCCTGGGCCCTGCTGGCTTTCTGAGGCTAGGGCTGATCAGAGTGTGAAAACGCGGGAGCCAGCCTCAGCAGGAGAACGTGCTGGGCAGAAACCACCGCAGACACATCAGTGCACAGGCAGAAGCGCCCTGCTATGTGTCTCAGCGCATTTATGACTTAACGTCCACCCTACTCTTCTCTGTAGTGGGTACGCAGGGAGACGGACTTTGACAGTGACCTCGCTTCTGGAAATTGCACTTCTGAGCGATGACATGCACAGACGAACGTACACGAATCACCTGCACCTAGTTCAAAGGGGTATTATAGTGAACACATCCACAGGATGGTCACCCAGGGTCAGGCAGTAGAACATTTCAGCACCCCAGGAGCTTGCCTCTGTCCTCTCTCTCGTCCCTGAGGAATCCGTCGTTTAACCTCAAACACTGTAGGTTAGCTTTGCCTGGTTTTGCGCCTTACGTAAATGGAATCACTCGGTACAGTCTCTTTTGTGTCAGACTGTTTTCTTTCAGCATTGTGTTTGTGGGAAGTTGTCTCTGTTGCCCATCCAGTGATGGCCCACTCGTTTTCATTGCTGCAGGACTTTCCTTGTATGCATATGGTGCAGTTTTTCCAGTCTGCATTAGTTCAGTCAACATTGGGCTGTGTCCAGCTTGGAGTTATTATAAATCTGCTTGTGCATGCCTTTTGGTGCATGTGTGCATGTACTCGTTTTGAGTATAGAACTAGGAGTGAAATTGCTGAGTCACAGGGAAAATGTCCACTTTGGTGGACACTGCCAGACAGTCTTCGCGAGTGGCTGAACCAGTTGAAGACTCCCCCTGCAATGTATGAGACTTCATATGTTCACTGGCCGTTCAGTAGAGTGCCTTTTCAGATTTCGTGCCTATGTTTTACTGGGTTTTCTGTTTTTTCTTGTTTATTTATAGTTCTCTTCATTCTGGATATGAGTCCTTGTTGATTTTACTTGTCACAAATATCTTCTGTGTGGTAGCCTGCTTTTTTTACTCACTTTGGTGGTGTTTCAATGAACAAAAGTTCATTTCAATGTCATTCAGTGTATCATATTTTTTGTTATAGTTAATTTTTCTTATATCTCTATGGATCCTATATTAAATCCCTTAAGAAACCTATATTAAAATCCTGAAGACATGTTTGTATTAGTCAGGGTTCTCCAGAGAAACAGAAACAATCGGATATATATACAGGGTCCAGCTCATATAACACCCCTTTTTAATTACAAAATCTTTTATTACAAAATCATAAGCACATAATTCTGTAACATAGTTAATATCGCACCCAAGCACACTGTATGACATTTTAGGTGAAGTTTTCAAATTAAAACTATAAATTATTACACCCATATTATTACCCTGCCAACCACACTCAAGCAAGACTTACTTCTGCCGGACCCTGTGTATTAAGGAGATTTGTCTTCAGGAATCGGCTCGTGTGATTCTGGAGGCTGAGAAGTCCCATGGTCTCCGGTCTGCACGCTGGAGGCCCAGGAAGGCTGGCGGTATAATTCAGTGGAGTCCAAAGGCCCGAGAACGAGAGCAGTCCCTCGTGTAAATACCAGCCTGAGGGCAGGAGATGAGGTGAGATGCCCAGCTCCAGAAGTGAGACAGGGAAGGGGATGACTTCCTCTGCCCTCTGCCTTTTGTTCTGTGTGTTATGCTCAGGCCTTCAGCAGATTGGGTGATGCCCCCACGCTGGGGAGGGCCACCTGCCTGCCCGAGTCCACTGACGCAGGTGCTTTTTGACACTCCTGAAACTCCCTCACAGACACACTCAGAAATAGTGTTTGACCTGGGCACTCGTGGCCGGTCTAGTTGACACATAAAATTACCCATCAAATTCTGCTACATTATCTTCTACAAGCGCTATTAGATTACCGTTTACATTTCATGCCTCTAATCTACTCAGAATTGATTTTTGAATGTGGTACAGCAAGTTTCTTTTTTTTTTCCCTTGTGGATATCTAATTGGCCCAGCAGCAGTTGTTGAAAAGACTTTCCCACTAGTCCACAGCGCCACCTTCATCCAAAACAGAGTGCCCGCGCAAGCACAGGTCTGTTTCTGTGCTGTGTTTGCTTCACGGATTCTGTAGGTCTGTTCTTGTGCCAGTGCCACACTGTCGTAACTATTGTACCTCTCTTAAACGTCCCGATGTCCAGTAGAGCTACACTTTCAACCTCACTCCTCTTCTCTAAAGGGCATCTAAGCTATTCTTGGCCCTTTTGATTTCCAGATTGTCAGTTGCCACACACGTGCACACAAACTTTCTGGGATTTATATTGAGATTGCTTTGAATCTATAACTCAGTTTTGGAAAAATTGATAATTTTATAATAGTGAGTCTTCTACTCTACAGGCATAGTATATAACAGTCTTTCTTTAGGTCCTCTTTAAATTTTTCTAAATAATGTTTTATAATTTTCTAGGTCAAGGTCTTGCTCATCTTTCTTTAGACTACTCCTAGGTATTGGGTATTTGTGATACTGTTTTAGATGGTATTTATAAACGTCCTTTTCTCTTGATTGCCAAATATTTATCATAATCAAATAATTTATCTGTAGATTCTTTTTTATTTTCTGCACACAGTAACAGTTTCACTTTTTTCTCCCGGTTCTCGCACCACGTACTTCTCTTCCTCGCCTTATTGCACTGTGCAGCACTTATGGGAGTGATGTTAGCAGGCACCCGTGTCTTATTTCTGACCTCAGTGAGAAGGGTTTTTACCACAAACTTACTTTTAGATCGTGAAAATTTACACCAGAAGTTTTGTTAGTACACACTTGATTTTGCTTGTCCCCAAGATGAGCTTTCAATGTGGGAATACTTTTAAGTTTGAAATGTAGCAGTGATGGTTTGTAGGCTAGGAGCTAGGTGAATAGAATCAGTTTTTTATTTTACAGAAAAGGAACTGGTGTTTATCACAGAACTGTGGCTCCTTATGTTAACCTTGTGAAGATTTTACCTTGTCCATTTTACAGAAGGATCTCATGGCTGGTATAGCTGAGCAGGAATTCAGGGAGATGTATTGGACCCAAAGCTCAGGCTGTTCTTACTGCACCCCAGTTCCCTGGAAGAATATTGAATGTATAATCCCCAAGGTCATAAAATTACCACTTTTGTCTTCAAAAGTTGTTAAACTGCTTCATAGGTATATTTAACATCTTCCCCCCACCCCAAATCTCTTTATATAACTGTCATCTGTCCCATCCCATCTTTCTCTGATTTCTGTTGTCATGGAAGCAAACTTGATCTGTTGGGAGCCTCACAGGAAAGGAGCCCTCCCACTTCCCTGGGACCCTGAAGGGCTGCACCTGCAACTCTCCTCAGCCACCTGGCTAAGCCACCCAGCAGGCCAGGCACAGGGTCTTCCCTAGTGTCTGCTGCCGTGGGTGCTCTCGTCTGATGCCAGAGGGTGGGAGGGGGGGATTGAGACCTCTCCTCTGGTCAAGTCCCCTGGGTCACGGCCCTTTATAATCTCAGCTGTCCTAAGTTGAGGATGATGAACCCTGTGCAGATTCACAGACACTTTCTCTGCTGAGATCTGGGGAGGAGGAGGAAGAGTGCAGGGAGGGTAGAGACCCAAACCCGAACCCAACCAGCCATGGGCTGCCCAGGTGAGGATGTCCTTGTTATTCTCACAGCCCTCCCTTCGCAGCCCAAGTAACTACCCAGGGATGACCCAAGAGATCTCCCTGCAAGACAGAAAATCCTAGGATACCAGGAATTCTCGAAACTAAACACTTGTAAATTTTCAAAGACCTTATTAAAGCAAGTATTTTCTTAGTTGATTTAACACAGGGTTACATTAAGCAAACCCCTTTTTTTCCTTCTTGAGTTAAATTTCTTTGTGCAGTTCTGCCTTTTTCTTTCCTCATCTTTTTGCAATGACTGTAGTTCTCTTCGTCCTGGGGAGCCTTCTGGGGCTGCAGCAACCCAGTGCGACTTGGACCCTTCCATTGTTTTCTTCCAGGTGCTTATTAGCACATGGTGACATGCGTTGGCCCATGAGAGAGGAAGGGCAGATTTAGCATATTTGTTTTCTCTGTGCCTCTGCCTGCCACATCTATACCTTTTTCAGAATTTCCTGGCATGATCCGTGTGTCTTTTTCTGCCTCTCTGGGTATTTGTCCATCTACAGGTTTATATCCGGGGAAGGCTGCTCTTTGGCACCCAAGGCTAGCTTTAAGAGCAGATGGCTCAGCTGGGCAGTTTGCAAACCCAAGGGGCCAGCCCCTTTCCAGGCCTTGTAGATGAGGCTGCTGATATTCAGGCTACTCCCCTGCTGGAGGAACAGGCCTGCTCAGCTCTCAGCAGGTAGACACGTGCCTCTGGCCCCCTGGTGCCGGCCTGTCAGGCCAGACTCCAGGGCATGTCCAGATACTTGGAGCAGCGAGTCCCTTTGCACAAACACCATCTCTTGGGCACCTGGAACTCCAGACCCGAGCAGGCCCAGGCCACAGAAGCTTGAGACATTGTCAGGGAGGGTAACCCATACAGGAAACGGGCCACAGAATTACGTGTTGGCTCCAAGCCCAAAGAAAGGTGCCCGTGGCCCTCGCCTCCTACAGCTACCTGGCAGGTATCCAGAACGTGCTTGGCTCTCGGCTCTTGGCTGTGCCATATGTGGGGAAGTGTTTCAGATTTGTCTTCACTACCATTCCCCAGCTCTCCGGGGCATTGTGGCTTTTTCTTGGTGGTTGGGCAGGAAGCCTCTGGAACCTGAAGGAATTGCTATGCTTGACAACAAAGGCCATCAGTTGATATAAATCACTTAGAGGCTGCTTCATTTATTAAAGTGGAATTGAACACGATCACTCTCTTCTTAGTGCACTTCTCTGGTGGTCGGCACCCAGGTGAGCACAGGCCTCCCTGAGGGACCCAGCAGGTGCCCAGCTCACGGCCATTGAGTCAAGTGAAAGAAAGAGTGGGCTTACGCAGCTACTCTGAAAACCCAGCAGAGCAAGAGATACCCGACCTAGCTGAGATACGGAACACATGCCACTCTGCCGACCCCTGTCTTCCCCTTGGACGTGCCAGACACTGCTGGGCCAGGCTCCAAGTAGAGGGAGAGGGAGACACAGTCTTCGCCCTCCACGTCCAGAATGGTCAGTGGGGGTCAGTTCCGATCGTGAGAGTGGACTGGGATGGCAGGGGACATGGCTCATTTCCTGGATTGAGGACTTGCTGTCATCACCGTGAACCTGAAGAGCTGTGGGGAGCACTCAGAAGTGAGGCTCGCAGAGGCAGGACACCGACTCCCCTGTCAGCGCCCCCATTGGAGTGCCAGTGCCCTTCCTCTTCCGCAGCTTCCTCACGCACCATCCTGGTGGGCTGCTTCTCCACATCTCACACAGTGGTGGGCCAGCCTCGGCCATGGATCCGCCCCTTACGTTTGAACACCTGGAACCTTAGGGAAGGAATTGGTCTACAGAACCATATTTTCACCCGGAAAAGGATTCATTCTTTCACGCACCAAAACTTTTCATTTAGACACCTACTGTTTGCTTTGATAGTGTCAACTGGACACAATGTAGCCCTTCTGAGGACTTAGGGTTATTCACAGTGTGTAGGTTGTGGTGTCCAAGGATTTTCCTTGTGGGCTGCTCGCCGTACGGTGTCCTCTGCACCACCTACACCGAGTGCCCCACAGTGCCCGATGTCTTCAGTCGACTTCACAGAGGCTCTGCCCCACCTGCCTGTGGCCACCCTCACAGTCACTTGTCACTTCCCCACTGCTGTGTAGAAGGAGCCAACAGCACCCTCGCCAGGCTGGTGTGAGTGTGCCCTGTGGAGGGTCAGAACAGTCCAAGAAGAGAGGAGGCTCTGAGTGACTTCCCTGTGAGCCACAGTCAACACCTGCCCCCAGTCTTTGTTGCTGGCTCTCCTGGTCCCACCCCATTGTTGAAATATTCAAGATTGTGTGCGGTTGAGTTCCAGACAAGCGAGATGAGGCTGTGCTTTGTAAATCAACTTTTGAACTGAATTGTTTCATGCATTTGTCATGTTAGAAAGTTCCTCCTGAGTGCTAACAGCCCTCCAGTTCAATCTAAATCTATTCCTCTCATTGATCGTCAGTGTAGATCAAAGAAAGACCAGCCGGCTCGTTGCCATCTTTGTGTCATAAATATTCTAAGAAACCATCAGATTCTTCGGTGTTCTGTTCTTGAAGCCGAAGGCACTCTTCACCCCTTAGGCTTTCCCACTGTCAGCGTCATCAGACGTGCCCTCTGTGTTGTTCGTGTGCCCTCGGACCCACCAGGACTACCCCGAGTGCCCCGGGAGCCAGGCTTCCATCGTCGGCTTCGCGGAAACGTTTCTGTGGACGAGGGTGGGGGGTGAGTATAAAACTACTTTGCTTAGATCATCTGAGGGCCACAGCGCTGAGAACATTTCGTGGGAACTCAGGAAATAAATGCCGCAGGAAAGAGCCAGTTCGTGACCCTAAGAGAACTCCGATGGGGGGGGGGGATGAGTACTGTCCATCTTCTGAGTCCCTGTGCCCAGGCAAGGGTGTGTCTCTGTCCCAGCCCCACAGTGCCTGGCATGCCCAGCAGGTGCTGGCTGACCAGCTCCGGGGAGTAGGCTGCCTCTGCTCTTATCCCCTCATGGTCTGTATTCCTAATGTTCTTCTATTTTTTAATAACATCAGGCTCTCGTCACCTTAAGGTTTTCATAATAATAATAATGAATATGTACGGAATACGTAACAACGTGCCAGGCCCAGAGATAAGAGTTCTACACGGTTCATCTCCCGTCATCCTCACAGACGAACCTGCAGGTAGGTAGTGGAGAGGTTAACCGGCGGCAGTCATCCGGGCAGTGCGTGTGGACAGCTCCCCACCTTTCCCTCGCATGAGTAAGCGAGCACGTAGGAAGTCGCTGCTGCGCTGGGCTCTGCCTGTCCCCAAGGGAGGGCCAGCCCCTGCCTTCCTTGCTTGTCTTTCCCACGGGCCAGGCCTGCTGGGGACCTAAGGCCAGTGCCACTCAGAGCCCCGACAAAGCTGGGCTGCAGCAGGGGAGCCCCAGGAGGCACGTACCGGATGGCTTGTTCTCCACTGCCAAACTTAGAAAGTGACCCCCAGGAGCACCTCAGTGCGAGACAGGAGGAGCCTGCGGGAGGTCTGTCCACGTGCCTCGTGGGTTGGAGGGCCAGCTGCCGGTGTTTTCAGCTCCAACTGAGACCCTGTTCCTATACTTGTTCAGCGCACTTCATTGGATGCCTGCTAGTGCCAGTGCTGCTGAGCGTGGGTGACAAGACAGGCCTCCTCCTGGAGGCGCACAGCCCACTGGGGAGGACGTGTGTCAGACGGCACCCGTGAGGTGGGCGAGGGCCACGGGGAGGTGTGCGAAGGATGCGAGGAGCAGGCTCCCAGTGGCGTGCCCACTCCACATGGGAAAGCCCATGCAGCTCGATGCCTGTGTGCTGGTCGGCCATCTCCTCTTGCTGGGGAGTCAGCGTGGGAGGCCCACCCCACCCAGGGGAGGCAAGTGCTCTCTGGCAGGTGGCAGGGTGGGGGCAGGAGACAGAAGCTAGGAGAGAAGAGACTGGCCGGGCCTTGGTGAGCTGAGCTCAGCATTGAGGGCTGGCTCATAAGGCTCTGCGTTCTATGGTGCCAAGCTTTGTTGGAGTAGTGGGACCCGCCGAGGATCATGAGTGGAAGGAGAATGGTTCTCCCCACGCCACCCTTGACCACCTCTCCCTAAAACTCCAGGAGCATTCCCAGATATAGCACACAGGTGGGCCACTTCCATTCACACACCTGTGTGCCACGGCTACTTCTGTCTCGGCACGCCTTATGCCAGGGTGTTGGGCACAGCTTGCCTCAGCCCTCAGCAGGGAGCGCCTCACTGCCACCACACGGCTGCTGCAGCCGTTCCTGGGCAGAGGGGCAGCATCTGGCTCCATGTGAGGTTGGCAGCGGGTGCTGCTGAGCTGCACACTGCCCGTAAGGACGTTCTGGCGAAACCAGTGACTGGGTCTTTCTGTTGTTGCACATGACCATTTAGCAGTAACTCTGCCGGCACCCAGATGCAGCATGTGAGGGACCGCGCTTGAGGCTCACAAGGACTGGCTGGTGTGCACGGACTGGCAGAGGCACCATTAACCAGGGAGCATGTCCCCCCCTCCGCCCCACCTGCAGTGGCTTCATGGGAGCCACAAGAGGCCGGATCGCAGGCGGACAGCTGCAGCCAGGGGACCGCACAAGGCCCAGCAGGGCGTCAGGCAGGGCTACCACCCAGGTAAGGGCAGCCAGGTTGAGGCCAGAGAGCTGGGGGCTGTGGCCTCTGCCAAGAAAAGCGATGCCCACCTGAGGGAGGCTTGAGTGGAACTGACTGGTCCTCCTGTCATGGATGGCTGCCCGCCCCTGGCCTGAGCTACCTGTGAAGGCCTTTGCTGACACAGAAATCAGGTCGCTGTCCAGGTGCCCAACTATTTTAAAGCATCCCTAAGTCAAGGATAAACAGGTTGCCCCTCTGCATCCTGGGCTGCCCTAAAAGGTGAACTTGAAGCCACTCTTCAGGGAAGTGGAACAGGCATTGACATTCGCTGGCCTTACAGTAGGATTTGCCATTGACTCAGCTCACCTGGAGGTATGAAGAGCCTAATCCAGTTTGTTTGGGCCTTGGGTTTAAGGTAGAGTTGAGAGTGGCACCCAGAAAGGGCTGAAGTCTTCACACAGCCTGTGTCTGGGAGCTTTCACTGGCCGGTGGCCCAGGAGTAGAGAGGGGGTAACACCAGCAGTCTCCTTGCTGTGTGCCTCGGTACCCCCTAGATGTTGACTGTGTGAGTGTCTGGGCAGGGACAGGATGATGTTGGGGAGCCCAGGGCTCTGGATGGGGACATAGCCATTTAAACCACTCTGAACCTAGTCCGTAAAACTGCGGGTCAGGATTTTACCAGCTAACTAAGGAGTGATGGTGCCAGATTCAACGTACTGCATCCCAGTGGGCGATGAGGCGAGTGTCAGTTCAGTGGGAAGCAGCTCAGGAATAGAGGGGTTTTTTTAAATAATCAACTGGGTTTCACATTTACTGTGAGGCAGGCTGCCCTTGGACAAGAGTGTTCATCGATCATGTAACCGATAAATGAGCCCCAGCACACCCGTCACCGTGTGTTGGATCTAAGCAGTAACCACCTACAGGCGAACAGGAGTTCACACAAGCAGATTCAGTGAGTCCCACGAGGCTGGCAGAAGCTCTCGTAGTTCCGTCCACTGAGTTCACATGCCCGCCTCCCAGCAGGGATAGGCTGAAGGGGAGCTGCAGGGCCCGAACCGCCACTCCGGGGCCCTTCTCCTGGGGGTTCCGTCCCTACCCAAAAAATAGTCTTCATTTTCCCCTCAGCATTTCCTGTGGTGCACCAAGCAAATCATGTCTCTGAAATGCTTCTTTGTTCCTTGAGCGCTGCATCAGCACCTCCACGTGCCCTTGGCCCTGGGGTGCAGAGATAAGTGAAGCCTGCTTCCCGGGCAGGAAAACCAGTGACCCCACAATGAGTTCTGGGCCTGAGCAGAACCTTGAAAACTCAACATGGCTGTGCAAAGAAAGTGGGCAAGGGTGCGGAGGCAGAGGGAGCAGGGTGGGAGCCCCAGGGGGAATCCTGGAGAGTCTGGGTGCCCATCAGCCAAGATGAGGCCCGGGGCATGGAGGTGCTAGTTTCCCCGTGGCTTGGTGGGAGAGCTGGGCTGAGGTCAGGAGCTGGCCAGCAAGAGCCTGCGGGGGCCAAGGGAGCTGCAGCCTTGGATGTAAGAAGCCTCATCCCCAGTGCTGAGAGTCTCCACAGGCCTTGCGGCCCTGGCCAGCCCCCGCGGCCCTGGCCAGCCCCCTCTGGTAGCCCCCCAGCCTCCGCAGAGCTTAGCTGCTGGGGTAGGGGAAGACGTGGAGACACAGGCTCCCTCTCCGTGGCTGAGGAACCACTGCTAGCTAAAGAACTCAGACTCCCGCTTTGCCCAGTCCAGAAAACCCTTTTCTCAGAACACAGGGACTTTTCCTCCACTTGCACCAGAGAGGCCTCGGCCACCCTGGTAGACCCTTCCCCCCTGCAGGCTGACAGTGGAGAACAGGCTTCGGAGTCAAAAAAACAGTCTCCAGATCACAGCCCAGCCGCAGTCTGGTTAGGTGACCTGTGTGCTCACCATCCTTGGCCTCTGAGACACTCAGTGTCCCTCTGTGCAGACCAGGCCTAGCACGGCCCTCCTTGTCCAAGCCTTTTGTGAGGATTCGGTGAGATGCTGCACAGACAGCCTAGCCTGAGACCCATAGCTATCCTTATTCCCTTGCAGCATTAGTGGCCATGTGCTTGGGGTGGTGGCCCCGCTCAATGGGAGCTGCACCCAGCACAGTGGGGCCAGGAGTGTCCTTGGGAAGGTGTGAGAGAGAGAACACATGCCTGTGTATTCCTGCACACCGTTCTCTTCTATCTTCATGCCT
The DNA here is from genome assembly GCA_007922815.1 of Macrotus californicus. NCBI lineage: Eukaryota > Metazoa > Chordata > Mammalia > Chiroptera > Phyllostomidae > Macrotus > Macrotus californicus. The sequence continues at coordinate 64,526 of VMDR010002601.1, forward strand.
AAAGCCTAACTTTAACATCAAGTTGATCCCTCCTAATGTCAGTGGTGACTGAGCTGGCTGCACAGAGCTTGTCCGAGGTGACAGAGCCAGCCCCCATTGTTGGGCTGGAACATGAAAGAGACCTGTGGTCCCAGAGTCAAAGCAGGGCAGCAAAGCTATTGGGGGCCTTGTGGTGACTCCCAGAGTTGGCTGGGCCTCCGTGCATCTTGGCCACACCTCCTCTGGTCAGCGGTTCCGATTCCAGTTGGACAGCAGCTTGAAGTGGAGGAAGGCATGTGTGTCAACACCCTGGCCGGGCCAGCCAGCCCTGATCGCCCAGCTCTGCAAGGCCGCACAGCTGAAGCTGCCACCTGGTTCTGCTTAGGGGGAGCTTTCTGCCATGAGCGAGCCCGGGCGCTGCAGCGTGCAGGCCTGCCGTGTGCCTGCCTCCCTGAGCAAGCCCTGAGCCTGGGGAAGGCAGCGGAGCTGCTCTTTGCGCTGACAAAGGGCTTTCTGCCTGTCCACCCAGCTCCCCAGCAAGCCCCCACCCCCTGCCTACCGCAGCCACTGGGCCTCCCTTTGGCAGGGCCCGAGGGCCCATGCTCCAGAGGCCTAGCCTCTGGAGACTGACTTCCTTCTGAGCTAGAAAAACAAGCAGCTGAACTGTGCCTCCCTCGCTGCAGCTGGGCCCCGCCTGCCGAACCTATAGAAAGGCCTGGAGTGGATTCAGCCTCCCAGAAGAGGAAACCTGGCTCCAGCCTCACCCACAGGGCCTGTTATGTCTGGCGGCAGAGGCCTTCTCCTCTGGGGTTTTCCATGCCTGTGAACGAGGCCCCATTCATTTCCCTGTGGTTTCGTGGGAATGTCCAAAACGCTCAGCAGGTTGCAGCGAGCCTGGAGGAGAGGGGTCAGCAAGAGGCCCAGGCTCTGACGTGTGGGCAGCCCTGGGGCTGCAGCACCCTCCACTCAGATGCTTGACATGGGGTGCCCAGTCGACCGTGGGTGGGCGCCCATCATTCAGTCTGCTGAACTTCCTCCCGAGGGCCCCCAGCTACCCACCCTGGCCTATTCTGCCTACAGCTCCCTCTCTCTAGGCCTCTGCTTTCCAGCTCCCAGGCCACCAACTCCACCCTGGCCTGGCCTGGGAGAGAACTGCCACAGGGAGCTTCAGCTGCTCAGCCTGGCACTCCCTCTCCAGGGCTCCTCGACCGCTGCCTCCCATCATGCCCTGGCGCCCGGCCCTTCCAGCTTTCTACCACACGACACTCGGTTTGGGGCTGCGGCAGAGCAGCAGGTCCCCCAGAGGGTGGCCCTGCTGATCCCAAGGGCTCCAGGGCCCACGGCGAGGCTGTGCCCAGTGGGGAAATGTGCTCTTTGAGCAGATGGATTTGAGTCTGGCTGGGAGCAGTTCTCAGCAGACTTCCAGGTTAGCAGTTTTCACCAAGAGCTGATTGAACGCTCTCTGTGAGGGGCCTCGTTCCCTTTGCACGAGATACCCACAGAGCTGTGACAAGCTCCCTGGGGGCTGAGGGCAGAAGAGGCTCCCCCGGTCTCGCTTGGTTCTGGTCTTTGAAAATGGATGCGCTTTTAGGTTTGGGCAACAGCCATGCCACTGCCCTGGCTGCCCAGCTGCCCGGCCGCTTCCAAAGCCACTTTCTGAGTGTTCTGAGCATGGAAGGGGTGGGGCCAGTTTCTCATCTGGTTTAGCTGGTAAAATGGATCTGGAAGCGGAACATCCTTGGGGGCCCAGCATCTCTGGCCAGGCAGGGTTGAGAGGGTAAGTGCAGAGGAGCGGAGAGCCAGAGCGCGAGGGCCCTGAGCTGGCACCACCCTGGGCTGAGGAGAGCCCTGCTGCTGGTGGCTGCCAGCCTCCCTCTGCCTTCTGCCCTCTGCCCTCTGCCCTCTAGGTGGGCCGGCTGCTGAGGGAAGGGCCACAGCCTGCTTGGCCATGGTCGGCCCAGCGTTGACCTCAATCCGGACTGTGCCTGCCAGTGGCACAGGACAGGGACCGATGCTCCTGCCCCGGGTCTGCCCGGGGAGGCGGCCCTTCGAGAGCCCCTTCTTCCTCGAATGCTGGCCGGCCACACACTCAGACCCAGGTTCTTCCTCAGGTTGGTTCTTTGGCCTCTGAGAGCACATTCAGATCCTTCAAATCCATACAACAGCAATCAGAAACCAGTAATAATTCTTGCCTCTTTCACCAGTGAATGTGCTGAGAGTTGTCTGCCCCCGCCGGCCTTGCTCGCTCTGTCATCTTTGGGTTTCTGAATCGACTTCCCCACCCCCGCTGCTCTCGGGACTTGGAGCTCCTGCCTGCCAAATCCAGTGGCCTCTGCAGGCCCCTCTCCCTCCTCACCACGGTGTGGGCACTGTGGACAACCTGCCGATGCAGCTCGGCCTCCTTCCCTCCTCTCATGCTCCTCCGTGTCTCAGCCACTGCGTCGCTCTCTAAGCCCCTCCTGTCTGCCCCTCTGTGCCTCACCTTGTGTGTATCTCTGGACTCAGGTACGACCTGCCCTTTCTCGCTGCCTCTGGCTGCTGCTTAGCGGCCCTCAGACTCTGCGGCTTCCACCCTAACCACACCTGGCCCTCTGATCCCTGTGTCCTGCCGTCCCTGGGTTCTTCTCCTTCATGCCCATCTGTAGTTCTACACCCTTCCCCAGGCCCCTCCCATGAAGTTCCCACTGCACAGCCCCCCTCTGCCCTCAGTACCTTCTTTTCCAGACAGGTCTGCTTTTTTTGTGGGAGGGCAGTGAGGGGGCCTTAACACTTTTACTGTTTCATCCCTTTGCGTAAAATATTGCCATCTGTTAGAATTGATCTTGCATTTCTGGACATATGTACTCCCAAGGCTGAGGTGCTCTGGTGGCAGCAGGACTCAGCACGCCATGGAGGCAGCAGGCCTTGGGGTCCTACAGCCCCAGTCATGAACCCCAGCTGCTGCTTGGGGAGGAGTGAGATTTGTACCCACACATAGAAAGGGATATTTAAAAGGCCTCCCAGGCCTACAGGAGGGTTTAATGGGCTGCACCTAGCATGTGGTGTTATCTGTCACAGGGCCTCGCTTACAGGGGGCCCTGACCCTTGCTCTCTGCCCTGACCCGCAGCAGCAGCTCAGAGAGGTTTGAGGATGAGTGAGAGAACAGAAAGAAATTAATGACTCTGGGTGGGAGGTAGAGCACTCTGGCTTGTTTTGGGTAACGAAGCCACCAGCTTGCTATGGGCACACTGAGCGAGAGGGAAGAGCAGGAATGGGCTGTGGCTTCTCTCGCCTTGTTTGGGGACGGCGCCGGTCAAGCTCTTTTCTTAGGCAGAGCTTTACATTAACGACATCCTCTGGCAGCGAGTGTAAGGAGTCAGAAGTGTGTGTGTGAGGACTGTTCCCGAGCAGAAAAGGGCATGGTGGCAGGGACCTAGCACTCCCAACTCCTGAGTGTGCCGCGTCCTGTGATTCCTTCATTCTGCACAGATATACTGGGAGCCTGTGCTGTGCCAGGCCTTGCCCAGGGACCAGGGCAGGGAGCCCACGGTCAGACAGGCAGTCACAGTAGTGTGGGCTGAGTGCCAGTATGGAATGGGCACCTCGTGCTGCCCACACAGAAGAAGGGACATCTAAGACAGACAGAAGTATGGTCCAGGATTCCAGGCTAAGGGCACAACAGCAGTGCAAAGAGCCTTAAGAATTTAGGACAGTCCAAGTTTGAGGGATGGGGGCAGGGAGAAGGGAGAGGTGGTCCAGGCACATGACAACAGCTTGGTCAACCTCATTTGACCAGGAGGTGGAACTGTGTCGAGGGTAGTGGTGGCCGCTGAAGGGCTTCAGGCAAGAGAGGAAAGGGACCAGATTTGCCCTCAAGAAAGAATACACTGCTCTGGGTGTGAAGGACAAAACAGAGCAGGCATGACTAGGAGTAGGGAGACCTGCCCATTGGTAAGAGATGGAGACCTGGACTCAGGGTGGGAGGTGTCACTGTGGTGGGTGGTGTCACTGTGGTCGGGGGTGACACTGTGGTGGGGGTGACACTGGTGAGGGGTGTCACTGGTGGGGGTGACCCTGTGGTGGGGTGACACTGGTGGGGGTGTTACTGTAGTGGGGGGTGTCACTGTGGTGGGAGGGCCGAAGAAGCCTCGAGGCATCTTGCTGTGTTCAGCCCAAATCCTGGGGTTGGGGCCACCCGGCTCAGTCACATCCACAGGATGCGTGATAATATTGTAATATTCAATTAAGGCCAGGCACTTGCATATTGCATCCCCGTTTTTCACGTAAATAAACTGAGAGGTTAAGAAATTTATCTGAAATTGCACTATTAGTGAGCAGCAAAGCTGGGATTCAGGGCACACTGCTGAGCCGGTAACCAGCCACTCCTCCTCTCTAGGTGGTGTGGCCTGAGAAAGGAAGAAGGGTCAGGAGGGGTGAGGAGCAGGAGCCTCACCCTAGGACAGCCCCACTGCCCAACCAGAGCGCCTTGTGCAGCCACAGACACAAAGCAGAGCCACCGCCTTCCAGACGAGCAGAGGGGCACTTGGTCCAGTTCCTTGACGGTCAGGGACAGGCAGCCTTCCTCTGACAGGGCGGCATGTTAGCCCAGCTCTCGTGGGGCTGCTGTCTGGCCCCGGCCAAGGAGAGCGGCCTTTCCCAAACATCGCCCTATAAGATGTGGCACAGACAGGTTCAGTCATCAGTGAGCAGCAGGTGCCACCGCTGGTACCTCCCCCTGTAAGGTCATGACGCACACTGGCATCTCAAAAGCAAAGGGGTGTCCTGTAGTAAAAGTGTCCAATAGAATTACCTCCAGCACTTCCTATATGTTTACACCTCGTTCTTTCAGCGGCAGTAACACCTCTGAGCAATGCCCTTCTAGACTGATGGCTTTGTTGTGGGAGGGGTGTGTGCGCTTGTGTGTGGGTTGCTGATGGCCTTACCTGCCGCCCGCCATAGCAGGTGAGGGACCCTGGCACCTCTAGGCTGGCTCAGCCCCTCCCTGAAGAAGCCTCAAACCGGCCCTTCTGCCTCACCCTCCAGCACCTGGAGGCCCAGAGCACAGGTAGGCAGGGTGCTGTGAGGGAGTGCGCGGCCCCCAGCTGGCCATGCAGCTGTTTGTCACAGCAGAGCCCGCCCCACACCTCCAGAGCGGTGGACCCCCTGTGGCACTGGCTCCAGATGCTCAGCAGATGCCAGGCCTGGGACCAAGGCCTTGTCCTCAAGAGCTTGGCTTGCTGTTCTGGAAGGTGGTCCTGGCTGGCGGCCATTCTGGATCCCCTATTTAGAGCAGTTGTCAGGCAGTTGTTGAGTTTCTGCTTACCTTCCCCCACCGTCCCCAGCAGGACTGTGATCTCACCTGTCTGCCATGCTGCAGGGGTGGGGGCCGTTGGGGGAGGGTCACCATCTGAGGCCAGGACAGCGTGCAGGGCTCCACTCCCTCGGGTCCCCACACCCCAGTGTGCAGCTTGCTCTCAGAGGCGCATCCCAACCACCTAGAACAGCTTGGGGCACCGACTGAGGCCTGGCTGTGGGCCGGTGCCTGTGCATTGACCCCAGAAAAGCCAGGCAGTCGGGGTGAAGGGGTGCTTGCTTGTGGGACCACTGTCGGAGCGCTCTTCTAACCACCCTGCAGTTGGATTTCCCTGCCTGAGTGCAGCCCTCTGGCTTTGGTGGAGGAAGAACACTGAATAGGAGGAGCCCAGAGACCCCTGGCCTTAGGCTGTGGGGCTGCCATTTATAAACTAAGGCCCTTCTTTCCTGCCCAGAAGTTCTTGGGTTCTAAGCTGCTCCTGCCACGTCCCAGGTCCTGTGGAAGGAAGATGTTAGGGGCCCCCTGCCGGTCCTTCCGGCAAACTGACCTGGGCAGCCTGTCGATGCGATGCGGTGAGAGGGCCCTTGGCTGGCCCCAGATGAGAGCTGTGACACTCACCCCACCCCCAGCTCAGTTCTCCCTCCCATGGGGCCTGGCCAGGTTTTAGACCGTGAATCCTGAGCTCTGAAATCTGGTTGCTGGTTGCTTGGCTTTTCCTTGGCCTTCCTGTTCCCATGCTCTGTGGGGACCCAGTTCCGACTGCACTGAGCCCCTCCTGCCACCCCGTGGCTTGACCGCCAGGTCACTCCAGGGCCTGCTCCTGTGCCCCAGGCTCACACACTGGCAGATTCTCTTTACCCCTGCCCCCCATCCCCACCTGCTTGTGTAAGGAGGGTGTTGAGGACAGGTTGTGGGGAAATGGTCCCTGCAGCTGTCCTAAAACACTAACGAGCCGTGGCAGCGTGCTCGTTAGTGTTTCTGGGCTTATCGCTGCGCTGCCTCCCAGGTTGGTGACATTGACCTGTTTCTGGGACGAATGCTTGATATCAGCAAACTAATTTGGAGAAGGTTCCACAGGCTATCCTCCTAAGTCCTGCCTCGCTCTGTTGTGAGGGAGAGGTGAGACACGCAAAGGGAATCGGAGCCTCCCAAAGGCACCAAGGGACCTGTCCAAGGTCAGCCTCTGCATCCAAAGCTTCGCCAGACTTGGCTCTCAAGGTCAATAGGAGCACACTTGTTTTTCACTCACCAGCCTCAGATGACTCGAAGCACTATACCAGGTGTCCAGGGGTGACAAATAGTGGGGTCACTAGAGAAACTGCTTGACTGGGATGTATTGTCACTGCCTGGGGCTCTGGACGTGGGCCCTCCCCTCTCCATCGCTTTTCTGCTGTTCTCCTTTCCTGAGACCCTGAGAAGTGAGGCAGGAACTGGGAGCCGGAACATGGCTCAACCTGGGGAGGCTGCCCAAGCATTCCATTCCTCTGACCAAGCAGGGCGGTTTTGGGGGGGGGGGGGGGGGAGACAGGCAGAAGCCACCATCCCAGCTCAGCCGGGCTACTTTGCTCTGCTGCCCTACCACAGCCCTCCTGTGGTGTCATGCTGCCCCCTGCTGGCCATGATGGCAAAACGCAGCCCAGGGTCTTCACCCCAGCCTGCCCCTGGGCTGGAGACTGGGGGCTCTGAGGAACACGTGTGCCCCCTGCCCCCAGTGATTCTCGGACTGCTTTGGGAGACAAGTCTAGAACTGTCTAGCACACAGTCACGTTTGCTGAGTGAACACATGAATGAATGACTGTACCCATCTGAAGCATTTAGGTGGTGATGGCCTGTAACACCTGACCCAGAGCAGGCAATGAATCGAGTCAGACATTTGTGGGGCAGGAACTGAGACTCCTGCTGGACTGACAGGCCTTGAAAAAGAAAACCAACTATGAAGAGTTAGATGATGCTAGCCTGTGACACTGGTGACCCTAGAGCCACCCCAGCCTTCCCGGAAAGCCTGGGAAGGGAGGGGCAGGGAGATGGCGGGGTAAAAATCACAGAGCACTCGGGAGAGACCCCAGGTGGCCACTTGGTACGGAGGGGAGGGCAGGGAGAGAGGCGAGCGCCCCTCCTGTGTTGAGGCTGAGGGCTGGGCAGGCATGGGGTCGGACCTTATTCTGGAGGTCTCTGCAGCCACCCTGGGAGGCAGGCGCTACTTGTTATTCCTGTGCTACTTGTGAGGAAGGGGAGGGTCAGAAAAGGCCTGTGACTTGCTCAGAGTCCTACAGCAAGACCCTGTGGAACCAGATCCAGACCTCGTCTTAGGAGACTTTTGGTGGTTGAGTTCAGATGCTTGAACTCAAGGGTTTTTCAAGAGGAAGTGATATGCTCAAGGGCAGATGGGGGGAGGGGCAAGGATCAGGATGCCCTCCTTAAAGGCTCTTAGGGCATCCTAATGGGAAAGAAGAAACTCCTTATTCTTTCCTCAGGGCTTCCTACATGGTGCATGGGCCAGCAGAGGCCCAAGCTATCCCTGCCCCACAGTGGGCTGGTCCATAGCAGTCCCAAAGAAGAGGGACTAGGAGTGTGGGACTTGTAGAGAGGGCTTCTGGGAGAGGTAGTTGTGCTGTGGGGACAGCGTGGCAACCCAGAACCACGTTTCTGCTGAGGCAGGCCCAGTCTGGGGGGAGGAGGGGCTCCGCACACTGAGCTCTCCTCTCCACCCCACCACACCCCCACTGGCTGCTTCTCTTTGCAAGAGCTTGGCAAGGTGACAGGGCCAACCCTGCAGCACTGCCCACACCTCCGGAAAGGGAAGTTCACGGCAGACCTCGGGCTGCTACTTGGCCTGCTGGAACTTCCTCCCTGATCTCTCCAGCCTTCCTGGGAGAAGCACAGGCTGGGCATGAAGCCTGGGGTTCAGATTAAGGCAGGGGAGAGTCTCTCCTGTTCTGGGCAAGGCTGTCCCCGCTCAGGGCAACCTGGCCACCGTGGCACCAGAACATACCCGAGGCACCCTAGAGGCTGAGCCTTGTGCACATGTGTGATCCGTGGAGCCCCAGGTGGGGTGCAACTCGTGGCTGCCCCAGATTGTACTGGGGAGTTGCTGACCCCAGCCTCTGAGACCCAGCCTCCCGCTTTGCCTGCCGCCTCAGGTCTGGCACACTCCCCCTTCTACCGTCAGGCCCCTCCTCCGCCAGCCCCTTGGTGAGCCGTGCCCATTTGTGCTTACTGTGGTTCTGATTCCACGCTGATGACGCAAAAGCAGAGCGTTAGCTCCTAAGAGACTGACTGTCTGGGGTCTGGACCCCCAGTGGCACCTTTGCCCGTCTCATGATGTGTGGTCTCACTCCTGCTCTTTAGACTCTCCTGCGCAGCTGCAGAACCTTCATCCCGCAGGGGGGGAACCCAGCACTTCTGGGGACAGGAAGAGCGCTGGGTTGTGGGGGCACATTGTTTCCTTACAGCTGGGGTGCCCCTGGGTGTTCTGGGAGGCTAGTCACTCATCAGGGATCTTCACTGGGCATCTTCTGGGCATCAGGCAGGGGGAAGCCCTGAGGGGGCTATGGAAAATCAGACAGACCCTGAGCCTGCTCTCCAGGAGCCCCGTCTGGTAGGGGAGACGGCACGCGGATTGGTAGTGCACTGAGGGGTGAGCAGGGGCCAGAGGGAAGGCACCTCGAGGAACCACGTAGATTGGATGGTAGGAGGACATCGCTGGGCTAAGACCAAGTATGCAAGAAAGCCCTGCCAGCATACAGCCCGGGGCAGAGAGAGGGGTGGCTCCTGACCGGCCCCTCCCTGCCCCCACAGGCTCGTGGAGGAGTTTATGCTCCTGGCCAACATGGCAGTGGCCCACAAAATCCACCACTCCTTCCCCGAGAAGGCACTGCTGCGCCGGCACCCCCCACCCCAAACCAAGATGCTCAATGACCTGATGGAGTTCTGTGACCAGATGGGGCTGCCCATGGACTTCAGCTCCGCTGGAGCCCTCAATGTGAGTGCCGGGAGCTGGTGGGTGAGGGGCGGCAGGGAGAGGCCCTGTTTGGGGGGAGAGGAGGAAGGCCTGGAAGTTGGGGTGCAGCAGCCTCTGCCTCCCACCGAGGTCTGTTCCCTTCAGCCAGGACTCCCCGCAAGAGAGGGAGGAGGTCCTGAGGAGAAGGCTTCCAGGTTCCTGAGGCCCTGGCTGTGGGCCATGCTCACCCCCAGGACCAGTGAGGGATGACACTTGAGGCTCAGCTGTGGGCAGGGGTCCTGTAGCCAGGGGTGGGCTGGGTCATGGAAGCCAGAGCACGTTTTTAGTGGTGAGCGAGCAGTGTCTGCTGTGTACTGCATGGAGCTCAGGGGCCCATGGCCTTAGCCCTGCTCCCCCAGGAGGGAGACTCTTTCCACCTGTGCCCCAGGCCAGGGTGGGTGGGGAGGTACCTGAGGTCAGACAGCTGGAAACTGCCTGTCCAGGCCCACCCAGCCCAGGAGAAAGGCCTGACCTCAGAGTCACTGCCCTTGAGGCAGCCCCAGTGAGGGACCCAGGCCTGGGTGTCTCAGGTGACCCTTCCTCCCTAGAGCTGGGTCTCAGAGGCTCAGTGGGTGACAGGGGCCCCAGAGCCTCTCCCCAAGCCTGACCGCATATCACACGGATGTGCTTCTAGAAAAGTCTGACGAAAATATTTGGAGATGACAAGTACTCAGTGGCCCGGAAGGAGGTGCTCACCAACATGTGCTCCCGGCCTATGCAGGTAAGGAGGGGCCTTTCCCCCACCCTCCCTCTTCTCCCAGGAGCACCCATGACCTCTGCACATGCAGAGGACCTGGGGGGTGGGGAGATACCCCCAGGCAACACCTGGGACAGGTAGGTCCCGGGCTGAGCCTGATCTGCTCCCTCCAACTCAGTCGTGCCTGCTTCACCTGCTCAAGGGCCACTTGTCTGGGCCTGTTAGAGGGCTCTGTTTGGGCCCGGCTGCCCTCTGCGTGGCCTCTAGGCTCTGTTTCCCGGCAGAAGGCAGGGAGCTACCACAGGGCATGCACCAAGCCCTCAGTGCCCAACCCCCACAGGCCAGACCAGGTTGGGGAAGGTAGTGGGGGGTGGTCAGAAACTCAGGGCCAGATGGAGACCCTGGAGGGGAAAGAGTGTTTTCCATAGCAGCCACACAGGGGAGCCATCTTCAGCTCCCACTGTGGCTTGTGGGCCCCAGCTAGAGAACTCTCCCTCTCACTGGCTGGAGAAGAGGAGACAGGCCGTGGGCCCACGTCTGTAGGTGGGATGATGGGCAGGCAGACTGGGGGGTAGGGGATGGCTTGCTCCTGGCAGCCTCTCAGCCCTCCGAGGCTGAGCTTCAATCCCTGCTAGCCTGAGCATCTTGGGAAGGAGCCAGCCCAGTGGCCTGTGAGGCCAGCAGGAGCTGCGGATGTGAACGCAGCTAGCTCTGGGCTGCAGCCTGGCTAGGGGCAGTAACAAACCATGTCTCAGGGGCTCCCCCACTCAGCACTATTCATCCTTTTCACAAGAACCAGATTGCCCCATCTGGCTACAGCTGGCTATTTTCTGGCATCTCAGCTCTGCCAGGGATGGAGCCATCAGGGCCTGTTGGCTGCCCTAACCCTGCCCCAGTCATCATTGTCCACCCCACACCAGGCACCTTAAACCCCACGCAGGGAAGCTGGGCATGTGTGTAGTCACTGGACTCAGCACTGCTCTGCCCTCCAATTGCCCCTAGGTCCCAAGAAGTCTCCTGGCTCCCTAGGTCTCCTGGCTGGGCCATGCAGAGCCAGTGGGTTCCCCATTCCCTGTCCCTAGAAGCCATCCACCTCCAAGGTCAAACCAGGCCTGGAGCTCCATGGAAAGGAGCCTTCCCCAGAGTCACCCAGTGCCTGAAAAAGATGACTTCTGGGCTTTCCTGCCAGTGACCTTAGAGGCCTACCTTTGCCTTGGGATCTGATGGCAAGACAGAGACCGGGCAGGGGTGTCAGCAGTGAGCACAAAAGTCCTGAGTGAACTACTGGAACAGGACACCAGGGCTGTCCCAGGGAGGGCTGGTCCCTGTGGGAAAGCCACGGTCTCCACCCATCCCACCCTGCCCAGAGACACCTTCACCAGCCAGGAAGGGAGCCGGGGTCTTCATCCCCCTCACCCCAGCTCATCTGGGAAACTGGGCCACCTCTGAGAACAAAGCCCAAATGCAGCTCAGAGTGGAGGCAGCTCCCACCTCCCCCTGCGACTTGCCCCGGACATAACCCAGGGCTCCACAGGAGCTGGAAGAGAAGCAGAGCTGGGGAGCTGAGCAGGTCACCACCAGCCGCAGCCCCTGTCCCAGTGCCTCCGTACAGCAGAGTAACTGGAGCCGGCTCTCCACTTGGCTGAGTGAGCACACAGAAGGGTGTGACTCTGGCTCGTAACACCAACCTCTTCATCGGCTCCCAGGCAGCAATGTGTCCTTGATTCCCAGCCTAGGAGCTCCAGATGCAGGGCAGGCAGCTTCAGGGCCTGGGGCCAGGGCTCCCTGCACCGCAGGGCCGTTCCAGCTGGGGGCTCTTTGCTGGGCCCCTGGAGCGACTCCATGTCCCTTCCTGCACCCCAGTCATAATCCCTGCCCTTCGGAAGGGCCTTTTGAACTTGGACCTGGGTCTTGGCCTCAGGACAGATTATCAGGGACGAGCAGGGCAGAGGCTGTCAGGGTGGCGAGTCACTGCCTCCCTCGGCTGCCATGAGGTGGAGTGTTGGGGGCAAAGTGTGGAGCCCCTGACGTGGCCTGGCTAGGCTCTAAGACCGACACCCCTCCCCGCCCCACGACAGATGGCCCTGTACTTCTGCTCTGGGGTGCTGCGGGACGAGGTGCAGTTTCAGCACTACGCCCTCAACGTGCCGCTCTACACGCACTTCACCTCGCCCATCCGCCGCTTCGCAGATGTCATGGTGCACCGGCTCCTGGCTGCCTCGCTTGGTAAGGGGCGCAGCTCGGGAGCACAGCTTGGGGACACAGCCCCCTGAGTAGGTACCCAGAGGCCTCACTGCTGGGACTGTGGAAGCCCCAAGGGGTGGGCAGCCCCAGCAGCAGGGAGCCTGGGCCTGAACCTCACCCTCTGTGAACCTCTATAGGGGAAGCTGCATTAGGGCTCATTAAAAACCCAAACCTGACCAGTGCGGCTCGGTGGGTTGGGTGTCCTCCCACAAATCAAAAGGTCTCCAGTTCAATTCCCAATCAGGGAACATGCCTGGATTGCAGGCCAGGTCCCCTTTTGGGGACATGCAAGAGGCAACCGATCGATGCATCTTTCTCACATCAATGTTTCTCTCCCTCTCTTTCTCCCTTCCTTCTCCTCTCTCTAAAAATAAATAAATAAAATCTTAAAAAAAAAAAAAAAAAAGAACGGCTGGGGTTTGAGGCCCTAACCAAAGCAGCCCCACTGTTCTCAACCTTGGGAGCTGGGCAGCAGGGGGCCTTTGTGCTGTGCGGCCTCCCAGGCCCACCTTGCCTGGTTGGTGGCGCCACATTGCCCGTCACCCAGCCATGGCCGACGCACACAGAGGACCTTCTTTCTAGGCCAAAGTACGCCACCAGATGTGGAGCCCGGTGAGGTGCAGAAGCAGGCTGACCACTGCAATGACCGCCGCATGGCGTCCAAGCGCGTACAGGAGCTCAGCACCAGCCTCTTCTTTGCTGTCCTGGTTAGGGTGAGGCCACCACCCTGGTGCCCCGTCCCCTTCCCTTCGCCCCTCCCCCCCTCCTGGGCAGCTGCTCACAAGGGCCCTGGGGGAGCTGGGGTGGGCCCTTGGGGGGAGGCCATGTCTATGGCCGAGCCTTGGCGGGAGCCCTACCCTGCAGGAGAGTGGTCCCCTGGAGTCAGAGGCCATGGTGCTGGGCGTCCTGAACCAAGCCTTCGACGTGCTGGTGCTGCGCTACGGGGTGCAGAAGCGCATCTACTGCAATGTGAGTATGCGGGAGCCACCCAGGCCGGAGTTAGGGATCTCTGAGCAGGGGAAGGCCAGCTGTGGGGTGCAGAATTGCGTCAACTGTCAAATGGGTGCCGGGGCCACACAGTTCCCGTGCCCTCCCTGCTCACAGGCTCCGAGCTGCATCCTCTTACACACTGTTTCACCTGCCTGTGCCTTTTCCTTCTGCTGGAGTCTCCTCCAGAGTTCCCTAGCACCTGGTGGGGTCCTGGCCCAGGGACAGCCCTCAGTGGACACACAAGCACGGAGAATGGTGGCACAGGCCTCGGACCCTGCTGTCCCTGTCCACTCTGGGGGATCCAAGCCGCACCCTTGCTTGGGTATGGGCCATGCTGATACAAGGTGGCACCCATGGGCCCTGCCAAGAAAATCCAATTGCACTTGCTGGGATGGGGGATCCAGGCCAGGGGTCAGACTTGGACCTCCTCTCCAAGGACCCAGGCAGCTAGAAAACAGGTCCCTCCATAACTGGTACAGGGTGGCAGGGCATGCAGGCTTTGCGAGATCTTTTTATAGGAACCTGGAAGAAGGAAAAAAGCAGAAAGAGTGGTCCATGGCCACTGTAGGAGCGATGTCCCCCAAACAAAAGGAAAAGAGCACCCTCTGGCCTGGGTGGCTATTCATTCCAGGTTCTTGGTGCCTAAGACCACCTGACAGAGCTGTTTCAGCCTACCTCATGGTCAGCAGGTCACCACCTGGCTCCTAGCCCTGGCTTTGAATTTCCCAAGATCCAAAGCACATAGTATGGAATAAATATATCAACAAAATGGAGTCAAACAGAAGGGACAGAAAGTAGAGTCCAGCTGAGCCAGTCAGAGTCCTCATCCTGAGGTCCTGAGGTCCTGATGATCCTTGAACAGGACAGAAGTTCAGGTATAGGTCATCATCTCCCAGACGGCCCAGCCCTCAGTGGGTGCTAACAGACCCAGCGCCAGCAGGGGGCGGCAGCCCTCCAGCCTCAGGTGCCTGCTCCACCTTGAGCCCACCACTTCCCCCAATAACACACGAAGCCACGGGCCCAGCCCCTGTGGCCCTGTGCTGCCTCAGCCAAAGATGGCCTGGCAGGGCCTCCAGGAAGCTGGCCAGAGGTGAGGATGGGATGGTGTCCCCTGGACAGTCGAGCAGCTAGCTGCTGGGCTGGGTGTCAAGGCAGGAAGCCCCCTTGAGGCCAGTCAGAGGTGGGCCAAAGCAGGAAACTGCTTCCTAGTGTCAGGGCTTTGCAGGGTCAAAGGTTAGGAGGTGGCAGCCAGAGCCCAGGATCTGATACACAGGTGTGTATCCCCCCAGGCCCTGCCCCTTCGGTCCCACCACTTCCAGAGGGTGGGCAAGAAGCCGGTGCTCACACTTACCTGGGAACCTGAGGACACGGAGCAGGAGCCAGTGCAGCAGGTCAGGCCCCGGGGCTGGGACAGCTTTCCCCGGGCACCGCTGCATCCCTGCCCACCCCCAGCTCTTGGGGAGCCCTCCTCTTGCCCCTGGGGCACACTCCCCTGGCCTCCCCAGCACTCAGGCTCCAGCTCACCCACTGCCCCCCCCCCCCCAGTTTACTGGCTCCACCTTCCCTTCCTTGGGGACTCCTACTGTGAGGAGAGGCGGGCTGTGGGGAGGCTCTGCCTCTCTCTTTAAAGCGGGGTCCTTAACTTTTGGGGTCCTTTTGAGAATCTGATGAAGGCCATGGACCTCCTGCCCACGGAATTGTATAAAACAGTTCTTACCCATGATGTGCTCCAAAGGCCAGCCCAGGCCCCACTTCTGTCCCCAACACTGAGTGTTCACTGTGTACCAGGCACCAAGACCATGTGACCTTGATACCTGAGTGGGCTCGGCTCTCAGACCATCACCAGAGGCCTAAAGAGGCACAGCGAGTGGTCCCGGGGCCTAGCTGGACAGATAGTGCCGCAGGCCCCGGCCCTGTTGTCCCATGGGCACCCCTCGAGACTCACCCATGTCACTGTGCGGGCTCTGCTCACTGCAGGTCATCACCATCTTCAGCCTGGTGGAGGTGGTGCTGCAGGCAGAGGCCACCGCCCTCAAGTACAGCGCCCTCCTCAAGCGACTGGGCACCAGTGACCACTCGGACCTGCAGGACAAGGAGGAGTGTGACCATGACCGTGACCTTGAGCAGGAGGACTGAAGCCAGTGTCCCGGCACCCCACTAACCTGCACACCCTACCCGCTGGCTTTCAGAAGAGGACCTTTTGGCACCAAAGGGGATTTTTAATTTGGTTTTTAATAACTCAGGGTTTTATTTTTATTTTTTTCATTCTATTTTATTTTTGCAGCTCAGTTTTTAAATGAACTGGAGGGGAGAGGATGGGGCTGGCCGGAAGGCTGAGGCCTAGCCAGTGCTCACCACGGCAGAGTAGTGCTCGGTCCTCCCGGGAGGCCCGCCCCCACCTTCTGCGAGGCTTGCACTGCCTTCCCCTGCCCAGGAAACGGGCTTTTCAGCAAATCAGTGTCATGGAATAAAATCAGATGTGAAGGGCAGCCTGGCGTATGAGGCACCACTGCTAGGGGACCAGGGCAGCGGGGCGCCCCTTGGGCCTAGGACCAGAGATGTGACTCAGGCTCCACCCCCACAGCTGAGCTAGGGTCACCGCCTTCTGGGAACCTCCTGTCAGTCCAGGGTGATTCACAGAGCTGGCCACATGGCAGATTGATGCCAGCACCTCGTTCTGGCTGATGAGAAGTATAATTAGTATGCAAGGCGGCAGGCTCACGTCCCCTGCTGCAGTGACCGTGTCCATCCCTGCCCCAGCACTTCCTTTCTGCCTGCCGGACCACTGGGCCTCAGGATAGGGCAGGGGTCCTGTGATACCCCTCCCCCTCTCCCTAGGCCTGGCCCTGGCCCCGCCCCTTGGCTCAGCCAGAACCTGCCAGCCTTCTGTCTGATCCTGCACCCTGGCCATGCCCAGGGAGCATGGAGACAAAGCGAGGCTTGGGACTGCCGGGTGCGAGAGGGGCCCCCAAACTGGCTTTTCCAACTGGGGAGGTGGGGGAAAAGAGGGGCTTTTGGTGGCTCAGCCTGACCCAGTCACCTCTCTGGCATCCTGACATCCACTGTCCCACCATCTTCGGGAACACAGGGACAGAGATGGTGGGTCCCTGGACAGCACCCCTCCCAGCGGGCCCGACCTCAGCCTGTACCCCTTCCCCAGCAAACTAGGGGGCCACAGGTTGGCTTCCCCAAGAGCTGCCAGAAACTAGTGTGAAAACCAGGGTAGCCAAGGGCCCGAGACTCACCACACTGTTTCCAGGGGGTTGGTGTTAACGGATACATGTCCATCTGGTCTAGTTAGTGCACTTTCTTTTTTGTTTTTTAAGATTTTTATTTATTTTCAGAGAGAAGGGAAGGGAAGGAGAAAGGGAGGGAGAGAAACATCAATGTGTAGTTGCTTCTCGTGCGCCCCCTACTGAGGACCTGGCCTGCAATCCAGGCGTGTGGCCTGACTGGGAATCGAACTGGCGACCTTTTGGTTCCATAGGCCCATGCTCAATCCACTGAGCCACACCAGCCAGGGCTATAGTGCACTTTCTTGAAAGGAAAATTCAACGCACTACCTAGCAGGAGGGCCTTGCACTGACTGAGCATGGCTGCTTTTATCTGTCACCAGTGGTCTGTCACTCAGCACTGGGCTGGGTGCCATAGGGGACAAAGGGCACGTGACTGTGCCTGCCTCCTCTTCCTCCTCTAACACCTCAGTCAGCTTTCAGGCTGTCCATCCTGCCATTTCCAAGATGTCCCCTTGTTTCTCCTGTGCCCAGAGCCTTCTAGAACCAAGTACCTGGGAGAGATGAGATGAGCGTCTGGTGGTTTGGTATTTGGATGAGTAGGTTTCCAGGCTTTTATATCTTGCAGCCTACCTTCCTGGAGAAAAACTGTTCCCTCTCCCAATTCTAGTGAGGAGAGGCCCCAGGGGAAAAGGGGGCAGGTGCCCAGCCCCGGCTCCATCACAGAGATGGCACAGCACAGAATGGCAGCTGCTGGGATCCGCGCAGCTGGGAGGGATGGGCAGGTCCCAGAGAGAGGAGGCCACTGGGGAGACCGCACAGATGCCCACTGAAGCTGCTCTGACCACAGGGCAGCGATGGGCCACACGGCAGGGAGCTGGAGGCCAGCATGTCCAGGCAGCTGACGTGGTCGGGCACTGAAGTCACAGACAAGGGTGGACTCCCAACAGCAGGCAGGGAGGAGAGCCCCTCCCTGAAGGGCCAAGGCTGGACTCCTAGGGACAAGAAGTCTTGTGTTCCCATTGCTCTTTCTCCCCCCTCTCTCTCTCAAATCAGTTCTTAACCAACCTTAAAAAGGACGTCCTGCCACTTAAGACAGCACAGACCAACCGGAGGACACTGTGCTAAGTGACACAAGCCAAGCACAGAAAGACAAAGACCGTGTGTGCTCACATGTGGCATCTAATCTGAAATAAAAGCCACAGAACATCAGTCCCCGGGGCAGGGGAAGAGCAGAAGAGTCAGGAAGTGTAGGTCAAGGGCACAAGTCTCAGTTAGGAAATGAGCAGTTCTGGGGGTCGAAGGTACAGCATGGAGATGTGGTTAATGGTGCCGTGGTATGTGCTTGAGATTTGCTGAGGGAGCAGAGGTCTTTCATTGGTTGTGAGAGAGAGACATTGACTTGTTGTTCCACTTATTGATGCACTCACTCATTGGTTGCTTCTTGTGTGTGCCCTGACTGGGGCGTGAACCCACAACCTTGGTGTGTGGGGAAGATGCTCCAACCAGCTGAGCAGCCCAGCCCGGGCGAGAGGGTAGGTCTTAGGTGTTCTCACCACAAAGAGAACTGGTGGCCACAGGGTCGGTAATAGGTGCATTAAGTAGCTCGATTGTGGTGGTCGTTTCATGGTGTATACATGAATCAAAACATCCACGTTTCTCTCCCTTTCTCCCTTCCCCTCTCTGAAAATAAACTCTTTTAAAAAGCATCAAGTGTATACCTTAAATATATAAAATTCCTAAATTAATTAATTGAATAGAAGCAGACTCTCCATCCCCTCCCTTGAGTCTGGACAGGCTCTGTGGCTGCCAGTCGGCAGAAATGTGCAAAGTGACGATGGGTGGCTTTCCAGGCCCAGGCCTTAAGAAACTGGCTGCTTCTTCCCGTCTCTTGGAAGCCAGCCGCCATGTTGTAAGGAAGCTACAGCAACCTGTAGAGAAACCCACATGGAGAGGAGCTGGGTTGACAGCCCCTGGGGCATGGGTCCCTGGTTCCTACCCAGCCAACCCAGCAAACACAGCTGAGGTCTCCTTCCAGCCCGGCCCCAGTAGCAGATCTGGGGTCCAGTCCTGCAGGGGCCGCTGCTGTTGCGGGTGGGCAGGGCTGGTCCACTGCACAACGGTAGGCGCCCACACAGGGCTTCCAGTTAAAAGCCGAACAAGTATATGGTTTAGAAACTGGTAAATACCAAAATAAAAAGCCAAGAGAGGGGAGGGGACTGCTCCTGAGATGGAAACAGGGAGGAGGGCCTGCTGTTTGTCCTACTGTAATAAACATGGATCTCTTTGATACTTCACATTCATGTATAACTTAGATAAACATTAAAACTAAAAAGAAATCTTTTCATTAGCAAGAATGGATCTACACTGAGTTTGAAAGGCTTCTTGTATGTTCAGCAACGGGCGCATCGAACTCCATTATCCCAGTAAATAGAATTTCTGCGGACAACCTGCCATTCCCACTCGGTTAAAATGCTGCCCAAGGCTTTCGGCTGGAAGACTCGGGCAGTAGGGCAGTAGTCTTGGCCATGACAAGCCCTGGTTGCCTCTGCGGGCCCCTAGGGACTGTGTTTATTGCATGTGAGCCCAGGCCAGGGAGTGCAGGGTGAGGGGCGAACCGCTGGCAGCTGCCAGCCAGGAGGCTGCAGTGCGGCAGGCCGGGAAGGCCAGGACAGGGCCGCTCACCCCTTGGTGGCAGCTCTGCAGAGGGGCTGGACCACGGAGGCCACCTTCCAGGGTCAAATCCCAGGTTTCTGGGGTAACGAGTTAGGAGGGGTGTTGAGCAGATGAAAGATTTGAGCCCTGGTGAAAGTTGGGGATGGGAGGAAGAGGAGGGCTGCCCCTCACAAACAGGGCGGAGCAAGGGGTGGGGCGGGGAGGCGTGCACTGAGCACCTGGAATGAGGAGCCTGAATGTGCGTGTAACCGAGTTAGGTTATGAATTTAAAAGCTTTTTGTGATGTAATCTTTCTGAAACTTCTCTTTCTGTGGGTTCTGTGTGGGTGTTGTACGTCTGTTTTCACGTATGGACAGTGTGGGGAGAAAGAAGCTTCACTCGAGGTGCCTCTGTCTGGTCTAGTGATCAAACAGGAGACAGATTAGCAGGAGACAGCAAGTTTAACGCTTTGCGCCCCTACCTTTGCCAGAGGTTCAGAGACTGAAAGGGACAGGACGGTGCCTAGGGGCTTCCCTGGGTCATCCCCGGGTCATCGCAGAATGAAAAGAAGAGCAGATGTTTGGTGAGTAGATGTTTGCCCACCTTGTAGGTGAGTCAGAAAGAGATTAGAGCGGATCATCTCATTTTAGGAACCAGATCTCCAACTCAGGTTCTTCTAGGTAAGAGGAGGGGCAGGGGTTTCTCTTGAGCCTAAAGCTAAAATTGTCTTTAGCTCAGAACACTCCACATTCCACAGAAGCACGTCTGGGTGTGACTGGTCTGAAGCCCACCCTTCATGGCTTTAGCACAAGTGATGCCTTTTGGGGGCTGTGATTGTTTTCTGACACCTAGGTTATGGCCGGTCTAATAAGCAAGTTGACATGAGACAGGTAAGCAGCAGAGAACAAATTAAACTTTAATAACATGTGCACCTCCTTTAGACATGGGAGAAACCCAGGGGCAACTGAGTAACTCTCCAATGTGATGGAAGCCGGCCCCTTAAATATCAGCTTCCACTCAGGAGGAAAAAATATGCGGGCAGCGGGGAGTCAGTTTGGGGAGCTGAGGCACAGCAGAGTCAGGTTGCTGTGCGGGTGGAAATACCTGCCTCCTCCATGGAGAAGTTTCTAGGATTTAAATTTGCTGCTCGTCCAGGTGCAGTGAGGAAACCGCCCTTTCACCAAGAGTAACTTCCACTCGGTTCCCAGAGCTCCTCCCACATCTGCTGTTTCTTAAAATTACCCGGCCTAAGGGAGTCAGTATTCCCAAAGAGGCACAGTCTGAGCCGGCAGGCTCTGCTCCCTTCAACAGGAGGACAGTGCAGGGAGTAGAGGGAGCGACAGGTGGGGCCAGTGTGGCTGGGGAGAGGCCTGCAGGTGAGATCTCCTCGGCAGTGAGGACGGGGAAGGCCCAGCAGGTGGGGAGTGCGGCAGGGGGTGCTGGGTGGCAAGGGCAGGTACCCTGGGATTTGGGGCCAGTCTGTGCCAGTGGGTGGGAGACCCAGAGGAAAAGGGGGCTACTGTGGTCCACTGGGGTGGGAAGGGCTAGGAGGAAGGGCCTTTTTTAAAAAAAATATGGTAAAAAGTGCAACATAAAATTTACCATCTTAACCGTTTTTTCTGTGTGTAGAGTTCAATAGCTAACAAGATTATGTGCTCTTTTGAGGGTTAATACCCCCTTCAGAGAGGTATTCTGGCATTTCAAAGGTGTGGCTTAAAGTGGTTCACTAAAGAATTACAAGCCTGGGGCATGACCACCCACCAGGACCTGCCAGTCAGGAATTCCCGGTCAGATCGCCCTGGCAGGTTACTCTCCACAAGACCGCATTTGTGCCCGCAGTGTGGACCTCACGTCTTCTTTATGCTTCTGTTAACGGACTGCTTACACCTGTCGGGGAGTGGAGAACTCCCCCTTCCATCCTGTAGTTCTGAATGCTGGACTAGTAATAAAACAAAAATTGACACAAGACTAGATTAACGGGGCTTTAACCAACATTCCAGAATGAATGCAGATACGATTTGTACATCAGGGGTTCCAAAGTGGAGCGGATGCAGCCCTTACCGGAGCCCTTACCGGTGTGGCTCAGTGGTTGAGCAGTGTCTCAAAAAGCGACCAGTTTGGTTCCAGGTCAGGGTACATGCCTGGGTTGCGGGTTCCGTCCCTGTTTGGGGCACCTGCGAAGGGCAGAGAGTCAATGTTTCTCTCTCTCTCCCCCCCGCCCCGCCTTTTTAAAAATATATATTTATTTAGAGGGGAAGGGAAGGAGAAAGGGAGGGAGAGAAACATCAATATGTGGTTCCCTCCTGCACACCCCCAACTGGGGACCTGGAATTGAACCGGTGACCCTTTGGTTCACAGCCCTGTGCTCAGTCCACTGAGCCACACCAGCCAGGGCCCCTCTCTCTAAAAATAAAATCTTCAAAGTCGAGGGGATAGAGCAAGGTTTCTAAAGGCAAAAGTACAGGAGCTGCCAATCAAAGATTTGAGTGACACAGGGAAAGAAGACCACCCACTTACGTTGTGGGTTCTCTGACATTTGGGGCAACTGGAAAATTCAACAGGCTGCTGGCTCAATGTGGCAAGCGGGGCTGCCATAGCAACGGGTGGCGCGATTGGTACTGGTCTGGGTGCTGGTTCCGGTTCAGCTTGTGGAGCAAAAGCTTTGGGTTCCTTACCAGTGGAAACCAGACAGCACAGAAACTGTCCTGCAGGCTGATTCCAAGGCCTCCAAGCAGAGTCAGGCTCTGTGAGCAGGCTCAGGGTTCAAACTGCGAAAATCCAAATGCTAGGACACAAATTGTGATAAAGTTCTTACAAGTCCTGAAGGGGAAAAGCCAGTTTAATGCGTGCACACGGGAGAGTCGGTGTGATTGATGCTCCGATGGGAAAATGCGCCGCAAAGAAATGACCGTGCTCAGCACCTTTGCGAACGTGGCAGACAAACATGCTTGGGAGACACAGGATGCAGAAAGTCGCTGCTTGCTGGAAGGGCCTCGAGCAGGGCTGGGCTCAGCACTAAGGGGGCAGGGAGGGCGCCAAGGATGGGGAGAGTTCTCTCCTGCTCTTGGGGGCACAGAGGAAAGTCAGGGCTCCTCCCCCTCCCGCATCTTCCCCGGGCCACTGTGGTTACAGACCATCGACAGGCCCTCGTGGGACGTTGGGATGTTGTGAGATAGCACAGGGCGGCCTGCCTGGTCATTGGCACAACTTGGGCGGTTGTGGATGGTGCTGCTGTGCAAGGGGTGGCGCGGTTACATCTCAGAGTCCTTGCTGTAGGTTCTTCGACGGGGCACCCAGAGGAGGGGTCGCTGGGTGAGAAGAATGCTTTGGAACACGGCCTGGGGCTACTGTGAGCTCCTAGCTCTTGGCTCTCACCTGGGCTCCAACCTCCTGTCCAAGGGATCAGAGGTCAAGAGTGCACAGAGCCCAGGAGGGTACAAAGGATATAGAGCCCAGGGCCTCACGCCTGGCTCCCCTGCAGGCACACACACACTACCAGGCAGGCCCAGCCCAGCCCAGGGTCACTGGACACGTAGACCAGGTCCCCACTCTGTTGTTACCACCACCACACCCTTTCCCACTGCACTAGACTTTGGGCCCAGGCCCCTGGGCACTCCCTCTAGCCCAGTGTCTGTTCACCTGCTCAGGCCAACCTCGTGAGAAGCCGTGTGTGTGGCAGGATGACACAGGAAAGCCACACCAGGCCCTTTGCCTGCACCCTGTTGCCCTCAGCACCCAGAACTGAGCCTGGGCCAAACTGGGTGGCAGGAAATACTGAGCAAATCAAGTGAATGAAGGAGAGACAGGTCCCCCAGGACTGTGGGAGCAGGGGGTAGGGGTGGCCGCATCAGGACTCAGCAAATGCTCTTCACCCAGAGGGCTTCTGCCTCTTACTCCCACCTTACCCTGGGGAGACACCTGGGGCCTGTTTCATGCTAATTGTCCTGCTTGCTAAGGACCCCTCAAATCCCAGTCACACCCAGCTAAATCCCTTCTTCCACTAGGAGGGGCTGCTGCAGGGTATCCGCCTGGGGCACTGGGAGGGACAATTGAGCCTTTTAAGGCCAGGTATAAAGTCCTCCCAGATCTAAGTCCCAAAGACTCTCACCCCAGCTGGTCCTCTGGTGTCTCAGCTTCACCCGAGTCCTAGCCTCACCAGGGTCCCGGCCCCTCTGGAGCCCCAGCACCGCCACCTTCCCGCCACCCCACAAGCATGCAGGGGGCCTGGGTGCTGCTGCTGCTG
>VMDR010002602.1:0-87853 GCA_007922815.1 Macrotus californicus
GGGAGTGTGCGTTGGGTACTCAGGGTATGGATCTGGGCATTATACAGGCCTCCTGGTGACCCTAAGTTAGGGACCCTCACCATCCCCATTTTACAGGTGGGGAAACTGAGGTTCAGAGACTTTAAGTGAATCACCCAACTCCACATCCAGGCATCCAGGTACCAGAGTCACCACCCTAAACACCCCACACTGGGAAATTCTCGTTTCCCCTTAGAAACTATGGAGGGCAGGAAATGTCAGAAAGCTTGGACAGATGAGGAGGAGCAGGAACAACTGCCACGCCTGGCTCTGCAACCACAGATCTAGGGCCATATCTGGGTTCAATGGTCACCAGCCACGTGCACAAGCTATTGCCAGGGCCACTGTGTCTTCATGGCCTCCTTTTAAATAAAGGAAAATTGGAATAGTGATTGCATTGCTGTAAGGACAAAAATAGTTCAGTCTGGATTAGATTTTTGTTTCCTCTTATAATATCAGAAGAAATGATAATATTTTCAAGAGTGCCTACTGGTGTCAGCTGACCTGGTTCCACTCTGCCTCCTAAGTAAGTCAGAGCCAGCGGGGAGTGGTCAGAGGGCCCTGTGCCTCTCTCCAGGCTATTGGACTGGCTGTGTACACAAGGTTGTGTGTGTTGGAGGAATGACAGTGTGTTGGTGTGATGTGTGCACCAAGCACATGGACCCTGATATACTCAGCCCAAGCCTAATCCCACCGTTACCTTCTTGGGCACATGGCTTATCATTCTGGGCCTCAGTTTCCTCATCTATGAAATGGGGTGCCTGGAAAGAGCCCCCACATTGCATGATGTCAGGAGGATTAAATCAGGGACATTAATCCAGGATGTAGGATGCCATAGGCCCCCTGTATACATTCACTATTAACATGTGTTTTTGTCATTGTTTGCTGGTCTTGTAGTGGGTGGGTGTGTCATGTCTGCATTGGGGTCACCCCTCAATCTGATCTCTCACTGTGCTTTTGTCTTTCTGTCTCTGTGTATAGCATGCCATGCCTGCGTCACCATGGGCAGTGGAAGGATGGCCACCCAGCTACAGTCCAAGAAGGACCTGGTGAGTCATGTTACCCTCTGGCACCTCCTTCCTTAGGGTCAGGCTCTGTGACAGGGATGACCCATGGCCAGCCCACACCCCTTCTGGCCCCAGGTCCCTCTCCTTGTCTCCTAGGTTTGTGTCCACCCTGAGTTGGGAGAGTACCATCCTGACACTGGCATTTATCAACCGCTGGGTCAGGATGGCTCAGGAGTGATCTGTCTTACCCTGACAGCTGTCAGGAGACACCAGTGGTCACCTGAGAAGTCACAGCTTAAACATATTGAATGAGTGTGACAGAGGTCCTTTGTACGACGTGCTGGAAGAGGGAACTTCAGGAGTAGGCAGGGGACACTAAATACCCAGGGGACTAGAGGAGGACGCCTGTGGTGAGGGACCCATGAGTGTCCTTGGCTGTCGTTATGTTTTATGATGTTTTAGTGGGTGGCTATTTGTGATATTTTTCTCTAAATTTCCTTTTATGAAAGATACATATTACAAAAAAATATATACATATGTAGCTCAGTTAGTTACAGAACCATCTTGATATGCCAAGGGTGTGGGTTCAATCCCTGATCACAGCACAAACGAGAAGCAATGAATGAATTCATCAATAAGTAGAACAATATCTCTTTCTCTCTGTTTCTCAAATCAGTAAATTATATATATACATATATTTTTTGTTTTTATACACACATATATATCTAGGCATGAATCTTTTAATTTATGTTTACTAAAGAATATTTTCTTTGAATTTTAGGGATAGAGTAAGAGAGAGAGAGAAATACAGATGTGAGAGAGAAACATCCATCCGTTGCCTCCAGCACACAGCCCCACCCTGGATCAAACCCGCTACCTTTTGGTGTATGGCACAGCGCTCCTCGAACTGAGCCATTGGCCAGGAGCAGGCAATAATCTTTGTCCTGCATTTTGAATTATTTTTCTTCTCTTTCTTTTTTTTTTTTAAATTATGGACGATGAAGCAGCTGTATAAAGATTTTATTTATTTTTTTAGTGAGAGTATAAGGGAGGGAAAAATAAAGGGAGAGAAACATGGGAGTAGGCTACAAACATCAATGGGTTGCCTCTTGCACGCCCCAGTTGGGACCTGGCCCACAACCCAGACGTGTGTCCTGACTGGGAATCGAACACGAGACCTTTGTTTCACAGGCTGGCGCTCAACCCACAGAGACATACCAGCCAGGGCTTTATGTTTTCATTATGGGCGTACCCTTGCAGAGAACCTTGAGGAGGGTATTTTTAAGGCCTGAAAGAGTCTTCATATTTATAGGTTGGGTTAGTTTATTCTCCCATGACCATGCAGCAGGGGCTGCTAATGTCTCCCATTGGCCGTTGTTCGGTGCTTATTCAGCTCATTGAATAAAAATTACAAGTGGTATCACACTATGCTTGTGGTAAGTGACAACTGATGTCACATGATGTATTTCTGTGTAGCATTGTTGGTGGTATTAGTGAGGCTTGTTTTATAGAAAATATTTATTCGGCCCTGGCCAGTGCGGTTCTGTGGATTGAATGCCAGCCTGCAAACCTAAGGGTCCCCAGTTCAGTTCCCACTCAGGGCACATGCCTGGGTTGCAGGTCAGGTCCCCAGTAGGGAGCACTTGAGAGGTAACCACACATTGATATTTCTCTCCTTCTCTTTCTCTAAAAATAAATAAATAAAATCTTTTTTTTTAAAAAGATTATTTACCATTTATATAGGCAGACAAGTTATCCTATACTTTGCTGATCCTCAGGAATCTTAGTTATTTCTAGGTTTTTATTCTATTAAGATTTTATTTATTTTTATAGAGAAGGTAATGGAGGGAGAAATGAAGGGGAGAAACATCCATGTGTGAAAGAAACATCGATCGATTGCCTCCCATATACGCCCCAATCAGGGACTGTACCCTCAGCCTTTGTTTTTACAGACAAAGCTCCAGTGAGCTGAATCACCCATTCAGGGCTGGACATTTCTTATCAATGGAATCACACAACATGTGGTTTTTGTATCTGGCTGCTTTCCCTAAGCATCATGTTTTTGATGTTCTTCTAAGTTGTAGTAAGTGTCCTTTTTCATGGCTGTATGCTATTCCATCATACAGGTAGACCCTGTGTGTACATACGCATTTATCAGGTGGTAACATTTGGGTTGTTTCCACTTTTTGGTTGTCATTAGTAATTCTGCTATAAACGTTCATGTACAGTTTTTTGTTTCAGGCTCTCATTTCTTTGAGTGTAGGAGTAGAAATTATGGGTCCTTTGATAACAGTATTATTTAACCATTTAAGGAACGATCTGACTGTTTTCCAATGTGGCTGCACTATGATGTCTCCACTGTTAACTTCTCTGTGATGGTTGCCTTGGTTTCCTCCTTCACCAACATAGCTTAGGATTTCTGATGGTCATTTCTGTGTGGTTGAGATTTGGATGTTCAGTTTCTTTTTCTTAATCTCTTTTTAGCATAATTACATTCTGATATTTCTAAAAAAAGAACCTGCCCTATCTGGGTTGCTCAGTTTTTGTAGAATTGTCCCTTACACCAAAAGGTTGGTGGTTCAGTCCCTGGTCTGGGCACTTGCATGACACAAACAGATCAATGTTTCTGTCTTTGACCTTGCCTTCCTCTCCCTCTAAAATCAATAAATTATCCTCGAATGATGATTTAAGAAAAAAAGAGCCTGATTTCAGCTCTTTGGAACTGGATGAGGTTTTTCTTGTGTGAAGTGGTTTGTGCCATTGGACAAGAATCCAAAACAGATGGAGCCCTGGAATGAGTGGCCTCAGTCATGTACCCACAGAGCACTCAGACGACTTTGGACCACTTGGAGGAAAGCCCCATTTCTCTGGGAATCTTCCAATTCCTCTGAGGTGGGGGACCCTCTGTCTCATCACCCACATCTTTGCGAAGTACATCATGGGCTGCCAGAAGCCCAGGACCATCTCTGGTTGTCAGTTTGTCCCAGCCCCGGCTCGGTGCATGGAGACTGTTCGGTAAAAATTTCATTGAGTGAGTTCATTCAGGCAGGCAGTCTTAGGGACGACTTTCAGCAAGAGTTATATTTAACAAAATTAAAATGAAACAAGTAAAACCATGAAGAGGTGTAGGAGGAAACTTTGAGAAGTGGTAAAAAAAAGACACATTTTTCATTTTCACCAGTATCTTTATTGATTTGGATACTTTGAGTATGTCAGCTGTCTCCCACTATTCCTTCCAGTGGATAGAGACCAGGGTGCTGCTACACATCTTCCAATGCATAAGACAGACCCATAGCAAAGAATTATTTGGGCAAAATGTCGATAGTACCAAGAACTTTGCAAATCACTTTTTGACACGTTCAATGAGTCACAGCATCTTTTCATACACTGCACAAATCTTTTTTGCATTTCAGTTGCATTTTTACCTTTATTGAAATAATAAAGCATAAGGCACCGAAAATGTTGCATATCTTCTTCCATCATCATTACTAAAGTGGCAGCACAAAAATTCACCCTTTTTGATAAGTTTTTTATAAAACGCACGCTGATGTGACAGCTCTCATGGTACAATCTAACAAAATTGTTTCAAATTAAGTTAAAGACTATAAGCACAACTAGAGCCATTGTACAGAAAAAAAAAAAATGTAATGGATTTTTTTTGCCAATCCAGTACTTCCAAATTTATCAAATTGTATAGCTCTAATACATGCTGCTTTTAGTATACCAATCATACCTCAATATGGTTTTTTAAAAACAAAATTATTGTCCTGGCTGTGTGACACAGGTGGTTGGAGCATCTTACTGTGCACAAAAGGTTGTGAGTTTGATCCCCTGCTCAGGGCAGATTTGACATCCAGTTGATTGATGTTTCTCATGTCAATGTTTCTCTCTCTCCTTTCTCTTCTCAAATCAATAAACATCTTTGGAAAAGGATTACAAAAGAAAGAAATTGTTTCTTGGGCTTTCCCAAAAGAAGAATGGGGCAAAGAATCAAATAATTATATAAATTAAGTATTCATGATAAGGAACATGTAGAAGGTATATATGAAATGTCCAATTAATCAAATGATAAGAGCACTAGCTGCCATTTTTGAGACTTCCTGCAGCCATACCACACTGTGAAATCACACATGTGTGACCTATTGAACCTCATAACAGCTACAGAGGGGGGCGTTTTTACTAGGGGGTCCATTGAACAAAGGGACTCAGAGAGGTTAAGACAGTTGTCAGAGGCATCACAGCCAGGGTGTGGGGCAAACCTTAGATTTGGTCATGGGCTCACGAGCCCACACTGTTAAACGCTGACTGCCTTGTACCGCTCCGTCATCACATGGTGGTGGTTTGCAGGTAAGTTCTCCACTCATGGAGGGTAACCCGTGATTCGTGGTCCATGACAGATATGTTACTCAGCTTGGTGTCGGGCTGCTGTATCAAAGCACCACAGACCAGGATCCTTGAACAAAAGGATTCTGTTCTCACAGTTCTGGGCCCCAGAAGTTGGAGACCAAGGCATCACCAGGGCGATGCCTCCTCTGAAGGCGCTGGTAGAGGGTCTGTTCCAGGTGTCACTTTCAGCTTCTGCTGGTCCTCTGGCTCGTGGCAACATAAATCCCGTCCTCATGTGGCATGTCCCTGCTTGCACGTCTCTCTGTCCAAACTTCTCCTTTTTAAAAGGTCATCAATTCTATGGCCTTAGGGGCTACCCTCCTCCAGTGTGACCTCATCTTAACTCAATACACCTGCAATGACCCTGTTCCCAATCAGGTCCCATCCTGAGGTACTGAGGGTGGGCACTTCAACACAGGATCTCAACACAAAACTGCACCTGTAATATGGCTTACACTAATACCTGGTGCAGAGCAATTGCCTAGTGATTGACAGATGTCTTACTGCTGCGGTAATGACATTGTCATTATGTCATCTTGTCATCCACAGAGTGCTGAGCCACATTCATTTCTCTCATGGTATCATGGCATAGCGTCCTCAGTGCTCTCATGTACCATTTAAGCCTCAGGTATTGGCCCACCTGCCCCCACCCAGAATGTCCCCCTAAAAATCCAGCCATAGACCACACCTTCCAGCTTCCCGGACACCCCCTAGAGCTGCTACTGCTCAGGCATCTGTCACAATGGTATTGACCAGATTGTGGGTCAGTTACAGAGGTTTCTGTGTAACAGGTGTGAGGTGATACCTCACTGTGGTTTCAATTTACAGCTGTCTCATGATATTGAGTACTTTTAATGTGTCTGTTGGCCATCTGTGTGTCCTCTTTGGAGAAATGTCTATTCAGAGTCCTTGCCCTTGTTCTTTTTTTTTCTTTTTTCTTTTGATATTGAGGTAGGGTTTTCTTATCTTCTTTTTTGTATATTTTATTGATTATGCTATTACAGTTGTCCCAATTTTTCCCCCTTTGCCCCTCTGTGTCTGGTACCCCTCTTCCCTTCAGCAATTTCCTCCACCTTAGTTCAAGTCCATGGATCCTTTACCCAGTGTTTAAGTAGGTTGTTTGTCTTCTTGGTGAGCAGCCCCATAGTTTATTTCTCCCTCTGAGGACCATCCACTGTGCTTAGGCACCGAGGACACTGAGTAGTCAGGCCCTTTAGAGCTCTGCACCTTATTGACACCATGTCAAGTGCATCCTGTGTGCCTTTCTAATCCTCTCGGCCCTTCTGGCCATGTCTCCTGACCCACGTGAAAAGGGCCCTGCGGTGAGTGGTGTGCGCTTCCTCTTACAGGGGTCAGTGGCATTCAGGGATGTGATCGTGGACTTCACCCAGGAGGAATGGCAGCAGCTGAAGCCTGCGCAGAAGGACCTGTACAGAGACGTGATGATGGAGATCTACTGGACCCTGGTCTCGCTGGGTAAGGGGGAAGCTTCACCACGTTACTCACCCTCTGCCTGTCACTTCAGGATGACACAAATAAAAAGGTGGGCAGATGTTACATGTAGGGCTTTCAAATTACTGGAAGCTAAAAAATAAAGTTAATAGGTGATGAAGTTGGGAAGAGTGTTTACTGCCTCATAGGGAACCTATCCGCATGTGATGTGATATAGTGGCTCAGCTCTGGTTCTGAATGCAGGCAGATGTGTGTGGCGTGCAGAGAACATCCATGAATAGGTCTCCTGTGGTGAATCAGGCCTGCATTGTACCTAGGCCGCTTTGAGACTTGCTTTTGCTAAAAACTCCCTCCTCCTGAATTGAGGCAACAAATGTTTACTGCTATCTTTAAAGTAACTTCCTAAAATCTATGCTAAACCTCTCAAGTTTGGGTGTAACCAGTTCAGCCTCTTTTCCCTTTACATTTGCAAATGACCTTTAT
The DNA here is from genome assembly GCA_007922815.1 of Macrotus californicus. Lineage (NCBI taxonomy): Eukaryota > Metazoa > Chordata > Mammalia > Chiroptera > Phyllostomidae > Macrotus > Macrotus californicus. The sequence goes on from VMDR010002602.1 coordinate 7,347, forward strand.
CTTGAAGGGATTAGCAACATTCTTTCTTTTGTTATGGTAACCACCTAAAGCGAACCTGTGGTAGTAAAGGAGGACCATCCTTGATGTAATCTAGCTAGAATATCAATAAAAGCCTGTCAAGGCACTGGTCAGGGCCCTCTCTCACACTCTCTGGCCCTCTCTGGCCCTCTCCCTGGCCCTCCCTCTGGCCTGCTCTGTCTCTCTCTCTTTCTCTCTCTCTCCCCACCCCCCACCCCAGGCCCTCTGTCTTGATCATTGAGGGATCGGCCACGCATCCCTTTTTCTCCACCAGATTCCTTTAGTCCGAGTGAATTTGTTCATCACTTGTCACTGGACAGGACCGAGACACTGCCTGTGTAACAGTCAGGATTATAAATATGTAAAGAGCTCTTAGGAATAAACAAGAAAAAGAATGAATGAATGGTAGAGAGATGGACCTAGCTTTTCAGCATGCAATTCACAGGTGTACAAATGCATGGAGGTACACATTATAAAATATTTTTCAACATTACTATTAGTCAAAGAATTACCAATCATAAGGTACAGAGACATGAAAAAGAATACCAGCCCTGGCCAGTTGTGGCTGAGTTGTTTGGAGTGTCCTCCCATACACGAAAAGATTGGGGGTTCGATTCCCTATCAGGGTACATATTTTGCTTGTCCCGTTGAACCCTGGCAGGGCACATATAGAAGGCAACTGATTAATCTTTCTCTCTTTCTCCCACTCTCCCTTCTCATTTACTTCCTTCCTCTGGAAGCATATACTCTGGGGACGTATGAAATAAAAAAGTAAGACAAGTGTGTAGTATAAAAATGTAGGGAAAGGTGTCCTCATTTTAGGAGCATGAATTGACAGCTGTTTTGGGAGACAGCTTGGTGTTACCAACCAAACTTCAAACGATTCCATTTCTAAAATAAATCCTTTAAATTTTTTTCTCTAAATGTGCAGAGTTTTTCAAAGAAAGAAAAATCTAGAGAAATGCCCTAGATGCCCTAGATGCCCTAGATGCCCATCTACCAGACTGACCGAACAAATCAGGATGTAGCAATGTGATAGAAATCACGGCACTCTTTTTTTTTAATTATTCATTTTAATACTGCCTCTACTTCATTCTTTCTCCTCTCTGGAACTATGATTCAAACCACATAGACCTTTTTTTTTTCTTTAAAGATTTTATTTGTTTATTTGTAGATAGATAGAGTGGAAGGGAGGGAGAAAAAGAGAGAGAGAAACATCAACGTGTGGTTGCCTCTCACATGCCTCCCACGGGGGACCTGGCCCGCAACCCAGACACGTGCCCTGACTGAGAATCGAACCAGTGACCCTTTGGTTTGCGGGCCAGCACTCAGTCCACTGAGCCACACCAGCCAGGGCATGGCACTCTTCAAAGATGAGCAAACTTTGTAGTCACTGAGACAGAGAGATGTCCCTGAATCATATTGTTTCTCTAACTTTCAGGATTAGTGTACAGTCCCATTTCTTTAACAGCTTTGGTGGAGGTTTAACGGACCTACAATTACTGCACCTCATTAAAGCAAACAATTTGATGCATTTTGACATTTGTATCCAGCTGGAAAATTGTCATGATGGAGACACGTCCATTAGCCCAAGAGCTTTTCTTTCCTTTCCCCTACCCTCAGTCCCCCAGCCACCACTGTGGTTTAGTTTGCCTATTCTAGGATTTTGTATGTATGGAATCATATGGTGCATACTCTTTTTTTTTTTTATCTGACTTCTTACACTTGACATCATTTTTTTCGAGGTTCACCCACATGGTCTGTATGTATCAATGGTTCCCTTGTGTTTTTTCCTTTTTCTTTTTAAATCCTCACCCAAAGATATGTTTATTGATTTGATAGCGATATAGAGAATGAGAAACATCAATCCCTTGCCTCCTGTACAGACTCCGACCTGGGATCGCACCTACCATCTCTTGGTACTCTCAATGCTCAGACCCACTGAGCCACCCGGTGAGGGTAGTAGCTGACTTCTTTTTATTGTTGAGCGATATTCTACTTCATGGAGAGGCTACAATGTGTGTATCCATTCACTTGATGATAAACGTATCGGTTGTTTCCAGTTCTGGACATTTTTTGTAGACACCTGATGTCCCTGCTGTTGGGTCATACATAGGTGCATATTTCATTTTTTCAGAAACTGCCAAACTTTGTTCCAAAGCAGCTGTCTCATGTTTTAACTCCACCACCACGAACCAGCTATTGCATTGATTCATGTGCTTGTCAAAACTGAACAACTTCTAGTCTTTCTCATTGTAGCCATTCTCGTTGGTGTACAGTCTTACCACATTCCACCTCTAATCTGATTCTGAGAACCTTTTCAGGTGCCTGCTTGCCCTCAGTATATTCTCCTTGGTGACATGTCTGGTTCAAGTCTTCTGTCTTTTTTTTCAATTGAGTTGTTTGCTTCATTATCATTCAGTTCTAAAAGTTCTGTACATATTCTTTTGTAGTTAATTCTTTCTCTAAGTCTTTTATCAGGTATGTGCTTTCCAGCTATTTCTCCCACTCTGTGGGTAGTTTTTTCTCTTCCTAGGTAGCATCGTTTGAAATGCAAACTTTTTTAATATTGATGGAGTCCGATTTAATTATTTGGTTGTTGCATGTACTTTTGGTGTTACATCTGAGGGACCGTTGCCTCACTAAAGGCCATGAAGGTTTACTCTTGTTTTGTCTACAGGTTTTAGAATGTTAGCTGTTTGTTTAGGTCTTTGATCAGTTTTGAGTTAATTGTTGTGAATGAAGTAAAAAAGGGCTAATGTTGCCGTTTTTATTTTAAATGAAATTTATTGTGGTGATATTGGCTAATAGAATCAGATAGGTCTCAAGTGTACATTTCTATGATAAATGACATGTATGTTACATTGTGTGCCTGCCACCCAAAGTCATATCACCTGTGATCACCACATCTCGTCACTCTTTTGAATGTGTGTACCCAGGTGCCCCAGCACTATTTGTTGATGAGAAGTTTGTAATTTGATGAAGTCCAGTTTTTTCCATTAGTTTCTTTCGGCATTGCGTTTCTGAACATGTTCACAGCTGAGACCCCTCTCTCCAATCTCTGCAGCCACAGGCCAGTTATGTTCCCAGTGTGTCTCAGACCCATGGGTCCCAAACACACCCACCATCACCCTCCTTCCCTCTTCCCTCTAGAAACTTACCTTCAGCCTCCATGTCCCAATCCACCACCTGTTCTGACATCCAGCATCACCCCTACACCTCAGCTCATGAATCCAGGATCTTTCTACCTTGTGTACTTCACAAATCCTTTCCTCCAGGATAGGATAGGTATAGGGGCCAGATAGTGACCCAGGGATTTGTTCACATGATGAAATTTGCTGGGTGACATTTTGGCTGTGGCTCAATTCCCAAAGCCTCGGTTTCAGCATCTGTAAAGCGGGTGTAATCTTACTAGCAATCACTCACATGCGGTGTGGGCTACTTTGTACCATGCCAGCACGTGGCTGACACTCAGTGAAGGTTTATCAGGTGCCTTCCGTGTGCCAGAAACTGTGAGTTGGGGACCAGTGAGGCTCTTACCTTCATGGAGCTCACCTCCCACTGCAGGAGCTGGCAGTGTGTAGAAGGAGGAAGAGCACTGTAACAGTCACTCACAATGATGCAGGCGAGAGAACAGCAGGTGGGATCTTCCTTTCCACAGTAGGGTAGACAGAGAAGGCCTCCCTGTGGGGGACAAAGGCTCACTGAGGCTCGAGGATGAGCGCCTACGGGAAGGCTGGGGGAAAGGCAGGTGCAAAGGCTCTGAGGCAGGAAGCACTGAGCATGGACAAGGAAATCAAAGGGAAACAAGGACGAGTGGGGCTGGATGGCATAGAGGAGTCAGAAGAGTGGGAAGGTGTTGCCTGTGACCCTCAGGGTACTAGGACGGTGCTGGAGGGTTTGGTCCAACTCTGAGGTCCTCTTCCCACAGAGTGGACTGTGAATTGTAGAGAGCGAGAGGCTGCTGCATCTGTGGCTGCGGTGGTGTGTCGGTCTGGTCCAGTTCAAGGTGTCCTCCTATGCAGTGACATTTCTTAACAGTCTGGATGGTGAGAGGGAATGGGTGAGTCAAGGATGACTACTAAATCTCTTTTTTAATTATAGAAAATTTTCTTTAAACATTTTATTTATTTATTTTTAGAGAGGGGGGAAGACAGGGAGAAACAGAGCAAGAGATACATCAATGTGTGAGAGATACATGGATTGGTCTCCTCTTGCAAGCCCAAAACTGGGCACCTGGATTGCAACCCAGGCATGTGCCCTGACTGGGAATAGAACTGGTGACCTTTTGGCTGGCCCTGAAGGCTGGCACTCAGTCCACCGAGCCACACCGGTCAGGGCAAAACATTTATTTTTTTAATGGTTGTGAAACAGACATAACACTAAATTAACTGTTTAACTATTTTGTTTCTGACCCTTTAGCTATTGTTACGTGCACAGTTCTATGGCTTGATGTACAATCACATAATTGTTCAGCTGTCACCACCATCCTCCGCCGGAACATGTAGTCATCCCCAACTGACAGTCTGCCTCCTCTGATGAGCAGCTTCACGTCCCCCACCCTCGTTCCTGGGGCCCTTGTCCTAATTTCTGTCTCTATCACTTTGACAGTTCTATTTGCCTCACATGAGTGGACTCATATGGTATAGGTCATAGTGGTCTGTCTTATTTTGCTAAGTTACTTTGATGGGTCTTTTCTTGTTTCTATTATTGGGGACTGGAGGTTCCTAGATCACCGGTTTGCATCCGATGTGTTAGGTTTGGACACCAGAGAAGGACACCCTGTAGGCCTTGGTTTATTCCTCAGTAGAGCTGAGAAAGGGGATCTGGGTGGAGGTATCCATGTAGGAGGTGTCAGCACAGAGACTGAAACCTGAGGTCTGAGGACTCAGGGGAGGAGTCTCAAACTCACATTTTGTGGGGCCAGTGGGGGTCTAAATGGGGCAAGGGGGATAGCTACTTACCACTCCTATCTTTGCCTCATGTGATGGAGGGCTCCATGCAGCTGGATCTTCCCTTTTTTAAATGAGATTTTTGTGTAAGATCTCACCGTTTTTAATGTTGGGAGGAAGCCTGAGGTCCATGTGCAGAGTCTGGAACTCAGGGCAGCCCCTAGGTGGAAACAGAAATTGAGGAATCTATAGCAGGAGGGGATTGGAATAGCTGTGGTCAGCATGGAGGCACGAGTGTGTAACACAAGTGGTCTAGCCCCAGCCACAAGGGACAGGCCACTCCTGGGCAGCATAAGAAGGTGGGTGCTTGGCTGGACTATGGGGACACAGAGAACAACCAGCACACCCATGTGTGAGTCGGCTTTTACTTTATTCTTTCTAATTACAGTCAATGATTTGAGAAGCACAGCTGGCTGGGGGCATGTAAGATAAGGCCTGGAAATGAGGAGCCTGATGCAGTGAAGACTCACTATGTTTGGGGGAGCCTTTGATTCATGCCTCCAAGCCCACTGTCCTCTTCTTCCTCAGAGGTCTGTCTTCCCATCTGAGCTGTGCTGTCTACCTTTGCACCCACTCCCAAGAGGACATTTCGTACTCTGCTCATCTCCCTCAACCTCACTGCCTCAAATCACCGCTTCCCTTCTCTCTTTGTCCCCACGACAGGCTGTCCCCTGGTCTTAGGCTGTGCCTTGTGGTGCTTTGGGAAGATCCTCCGTCCCAGTGTGGTTAACTACATGTATGTCGTCATCTCTTTCCCCTCCCCTCAGACGTGGAGACTAGACCTGACACGAAAGAATCGGACCCACAGGAGGACGATTGGGAAGACAGACCATCTGTTGTGGTCGTTGCAGAAGAACCCACGAGGAATGGTGCCCAGGGTTACAGCTGTGAAGGAGCAGGGACAAAGGGTGACTGGGTGGGGTGGCAACAGGAGCGTCCAGGGACCTGTCTGGGGCAGTTGGACATGTCCCAAGCATTAGCCCCTGAATATTGTGAATTTAAGACATTCGTCCACCGAAGCCCCACGTGGGCCCCAGTGATATCAGAGGGACGTAGGAGAGTGGAGATGCACCCATTCACCACGTGTGGGAAGGACTCAGGTACTTCAGTCCTCATTCCTCCCTCCAACCTCAGTGTAGAGAAGAAGCCATACGAGTGTGGGGAATGTGGCAAGGCCTTCAGCTATAACTCGTCCCTGAGGATGCATCAACGAATCCACACTGGGGAGAAGCTCTTCTCGTGCCACACGTGCGGGAAGCAGTTCACCCAGCAGTCATCCCTTACCGTCCACCAGCGTGTGCACACCGGGGAGAAACCTTACACGTGCGGGGACTGCGGCAAGGCCTTCATGCTGAAGGTGAACATCATCCAGCACCAGAGAACGCATACTGGGGAGAAACCATACGTGTGCGGGGAGTGCGGCAAGGCCTTCAGGCTAAAGGCGCACATCATCTTACACCAAAGGACGCACACTGGGGAGAAGCCATTCATGTGTGGGGACTGCGGCAAGGCCTTCAGACAGAAAGGGAATCTCAAAGAGCACCAGAGGATGCACAATGGGGAGAAGGCGTATGTGTGTGGGGACTGTGGCAAGTCCTTCAGCCAGAAGACAAACATCATCCGGCACCAGAGGACACACACTGGGGAGAAGCCATACCAGTGTGGGGACTGCGGCAAGTCCTTCAGCCGAAAGGAGACCCTCAATGAACACCAGAGGACACACAATGGAGAGAAGCTGTACACGTGTGAGTATTGTGGAAAGGCCTTCATCCAGAAAGGGCACCTTATCCGGCACCAGAGGATGCATACCGGCGAGAAGCCATTCATGTGTGGCAACTGTGGCAAGGCCTTCAGACAGAAAGGGAACCTCAAAGAGCACCAGAGGATGCACACTGGGGAGAAGCCATACGTGTGTGGGGACTGTGGCAAGACCTTTAGCCAGAACGAGTACCTCATCCTGCACCAGAGGACGCACACTGGGGAGAAGCCGTACACATGTGGTCAGTGTGGCAAGGCCTTCAGGCAGTACTCCTCCCTCAGGACACACCAGCGTGTGCACACTGGAGAGAAGCCCTATAAGTGCAGCCAGTGTGGCAAGGCCTTTAGCCAAAACTCCTCGCTGAGGACACATCAGCGTGTACACACTGGAGAGAAGCCCTATAAGTGCAGCCAGTGCAGCAAGGCCTTCAGCAAAAACTGCTCACTCAGGAAGCACAGGCACATGCACACCGGGAAGTAGCTCTACCAGTGCTCCCTCTGCCGGAAGCACTTCATGACATGCTTGTCCCTGCAGGAGAATGTGACCAACCACCTCCGAAGAGAAGCTTTATAAGTATGGCTGGTGCAGCAAAGCCTTCATCAGGAACTTCTTGCTTTCTGTCCACTGGAGGATCCATGTGGCAGAGAAGCCCTGTAATTGTGACATGTGGGGGAAAATCTTCAGTGGGAACTTAAACCTTACCAGACACATAACAGGGAGGTGTGGAGCTCAGAATCCACACCTGACAGACAGGTCATAAGCCCATGGGCAAGTGCCAGACTTGATATTGGAACCCATAGGTAGAACGCAAGAGAAGTCCTGCTCATAGTGGTATTAGGAATGTGGGTGCTGGGGACAGGCCATGCCATGCTCACCATTTGCATTTGCAGTGCTGTGTGGAAAGCAAGCCCACCTACAGGTCTGGTATCTGGGAGTATGTCCAGAGACAGTGTGGTTCCTGACTGTGCTAGAGTAAGCTGACTCGTGACCTTGGACAACTTATTAGTGTCTCTAGGTCTCCCTCTTCTCCACAGTAAAGTGGAGGAGGAAGCGGAGGAGGTGGGCTCCATGGGGACATTGTCACTTTGTCACACATGCCTGGATCTAGTCCAAAGATCAGGTTGTTGCCATCTGTATATTTCCTCATTTTCACCACATACAGCCCCCAGTTTCCCTGCAACACCAGCTGGAAAGCCCCAAGCTCATAAGCTGTAGAAGTTACCAGGTGGTTCACGAGGAGAGAAAATATTTTTTTCAGGATTAAGTAATAACAATCTCTTCAGATTCCAAAGTATCTCACAGTGGTCTGTTAAATTTTTCAAAATAAATGTTTTAATTAAATGAGACCAACGTTGTTTTAAACAGTTGGCAGGTGTGAAAGGTACAGGTACTGGTTGTCCTGTCCAAATTTATAGGAAACCTATCCGCATGGAGTACTGAATGTAGCCCAGCTCTGTCTGAGAACAGACAGGTACATGTTCGACACACACGAAGCCAAACCCATGGATCGGTTATCCTATGGGGAATCAGGCCTGCGTTGTACCTAGGCCACTTTGAGGCTTGCTTGTGCTAAAACTCCCTCACCCTGAATTGAGGCAGCAGAGGTTTACTGCTATCTGCGCTAAACCTCCCAAGTATGGGGTGTAACCAGTTCAACCACTTTTCCCCTTTACATTTGCACATGTCCTTTCTCTTTGAAGTAATTAGCAACATTCTTTCCTTTGTTATCTATAAAAGGTAACCACCTAAAGTGAACCTGTGCATAGTAGATAAGGACCATCCTAGATGTAATGTACCTAGAATATCAATAAAAGCCTGTTCAGGCAGGGTTTGGGGCCCTCTGTCTCACTTAGAGAGTGGCCATGCGGTCCCTTTTTCTCCACCGGATTTCTGTAGTCTGTGTGAATTTGTTCATCCTTTGTTGCAGCCATAGCATAAACATCCACAACACATGACCCTGTGGGACGGAGTCCGCATCACAAATTAGTGTCAATGCTTGGGGGGAGGGAGTACAAATACCCCATGGGAACACCCAGAACCAAGCAAGCATACACCAGGCCACTTCCCTCTTGCAGTTCTGGATTCCTGGCTTGGGAATGGTCATACCATGTCTAATGCTTATTATCAGAATGGTTTTTCCCTGGGGTTTTCTGGTCCTCCATGACCACTGATATTAGTAGCAGAAAATTATATCTCTTCCTCTCCCCACCACACACACACCCACACCAGCATCACTAGGAGGTTCATTGATTTCTCATCTCCTTTCCATAGATGCTCATTTACCCAATAAATATCCCCTCATGCCATGAAATGCCATCAGGGGAATTTTCCTTTGGCCCAAGTTTCTTAAGGAGCTGACTAGAAGGGAAAGTATCCTGCTTTCCTGAGGGCCTGAGAGGGGCTGAGAAGTGGAGGAGAAGGAGAGACAAGTGTGCAGGTGGTGTTTTTTCCACTGTTGAATTCGATGTGGCACAGGGAGGTTCATGTGACTGATGTCATGCACAGGGGTGTGATGGAATTGGGTCACGTGGGAGCCTAAGTTGCTTAATTTCCTGCTTAGTGGTCGGGGACAGGCTGTTTGAAGACTTAAGAAAGTGGATACCTAATATATGAAGACCTAGGATTTTTGCATCCTCTGATGAGCTAGAATCTCAAGAGTCAAGAGGCTCTAGGTGAACAGAGAGTCACTCAACAAGTGTCTGAGCGCCTCCTCTGTTCCAGGTGCTGTGAGTCCAGCAGTGAGCAAGCCACAGCCCCTGGTCTCACGGAGCCCCCCCAGTGCTCATTACTGAGCAAGATCACAAGTGATGAGGTAGAAAGTGATTGGATGGGCTGTTTCAACTTCAGCAGTCTGGGAGGGTCTCTCAGAAGATGACATTGGAGCACAGCCCCAGTCAGCAAAGAGAAGACAGCTGTGTAGATATTGGGGGACAGGACAGTGTCCTCTTAGTCCAGGGCTCAATGGAGATTGGAAGAGAGGAAACATTGACAACACCCATGGATTCATCCTTAGCAGGCTGACTAAATCCATTAGGATCTGTCTGCGTAAGAAATGGTGAGGCCCAGCCTGGTGGGGCTCAGTGGATTGAATACCGGCCTGCAAACCTTCGGTTTGCCAGTTCAATTCCCAGTCAGGGTACATGTCTGGGTTGCAGGCCAGATCCCTGATGGGGGGCACGGGAGAGGCAACCACACATTGATATTTTTCTCCGTCTATTTCTCCATTCCCCTGTCTCTAAAAATAAATAAATCTTTAAAAAAATGGTGAGGAGGAACTGAAGATACCAATAACTGAAGATGCTCTGAGATACAGCATTAAATGAAAAAACAAACAATTGACAATAGTATCTGCTGTATACTCCCCTTTGTGTTTTTATTGTTTTTATCTTTTTTTTTAAGAAATACAACTTCAGTGAAATTTATTCCATGTAAACAAACAAGAGCATAAGACAGGGAGGACAATATGAAATGTAGAAAGCTTACATTTTTCATATTTTGCCTTTAAAATGTCATTTCTTGTGGACAAAAACTCATGAGATCTACCATCTTTTTTTTTTTTTAATTCTCACTGGAGGGTATGTTTATTAATTTTATGGGAACAGAGAGAGAAATAGATAGGAGAAACATTTATCCTTTGCCTTCCATATGCGCTTCAATGTAGGATCCAACCCACAACTGAGGTATATACCTTGACCAGGAATTGAACCTGAAAGCTTTTTGTATGGGAAAGTGCTCCAAACAACTGAGCCATCCAGGCAGGGCATGAGGTGTACCCTCTTAACTCAATTTTATTTGTCACAGGACAATTTTGTACAGGATGGTACCATTAGAGGACAATTTTGTACAGCAGGAGATCTCTAGGACTTTTTCTCCTGCACAATTTAGACTTTGTGCCCATTTATGGTTAAATTAAGTTAAATCTTTTCATGTTCATGTTGTGGTTTTCTTTTTTCCTGTGTGACATATTTGCTCTTCAGCCTACAAGGGGCAAGTTGGCCACAGTTTTCTCAAAGTCTACGTTTCTTGGCCTCCAGTTCTTTGGTGTCCAAATAGAGGGAAGCAACCAATGAATGCATAAAAAGTGGAAAGTCAAATTGATTTCTCTCTCTCTCTCCCTAAAATTGGAAAACAGTTCAACCAAGGAATGTATTAAGTAATTGGAACAAGAAATCTTACTCTCTCTCAAATAATTAAAAAAATAAAAAATGTGAAGTAGATTCTTCTCCTTTGTGGGGTGATCCTTACTTACAAAAATCTTTACTTGCTGCCATACGGCCCTGCTTTTTAGACCCCCATTGATGGATGGCCCAGAGGAGGGAACAACAGATCCTCTGCCTGTGGCTGGACTCCTGGCAGAGTCTCACCCAACAGGGATTCCATGATCGTGGGTGATGCGGCTGCACCCAGACAACTGATAGACTTGGTGATTCAGCTCACTCATTTTTATTCTTAAGTTAATGAGTTGCCCACATTAAGACATTGGAATGTTTTACATTCATAAGCATCACCTTTTCCTCATTTAACCCTTCAGAAAAAAGTCATGGAATATCTTGCATGTGCCAAAAAATAGTCCTAAGAGCTGGAGACTCAGCGGTGCATTAGAAACATACGGTCCCCACCGTCATGGGGATGAAATTACAGAAAGCAAGGCAAACACCAATAAAGAAAAAACACTTTTAATATAAAAAAATCTAGTTTCTTTATAGGATTTGGAATCAAAAGCCACTGGGCCAACAACTCCATGAAGAGTTCAAAAAGTAGGGAAGAGCCAGAGTTGTGTGGGTCTGTCTGGTCAAAAGCTCCAGTCAGGGGTGGGCTGGTGTGGCTTGGTGGACTGAGTGCCCACCTGCGAACTGAAAGTTCACCAGTTCAATTCCAAGTCAGGGCACATGCCTGCGCTGAGGTCCCAAGTCCCCATCTGGGGGCATATAAGAAGCAACCAATCAATGTATCTCTAGCATGTCAATGTTAATCTCTCTTTTTTCCTTCTTTTTCCTCTCTCTAAAAATAAATAGGTAAATAGATAAATAGCTAAAACCTGACCCTGAAAGCTTCCTGCTCCTTAAGTAGTTGTGGAAATTATCGTCTTAGGGGAAGGGGACACACCTCTGGTGTCTCTCATAAGATTTAGCACAACGTGGGTTTTTATGAATGTCTGTGTCTTGAGCGATGTGAGTAGCTGTGCTTTCCCTGATGACCAGAACAAACATGTCCATCCATTCATCCACCATTTCCAGAGCTGCTGGGTTTTTATGCCAGGGGGTTACTCTTGCACCATCCAAAACCTGCATAATTCAAGGCCAACCCTAACTAGAGATGATTGGCATGTCTCTTCACCAGCTAAAGTGATCCTAAAATAACAAACACTTTACAATTTACACAAGTGATCATACTAGACAGTAAGGATTTTTAGGAAATTTTATTTAAATTGCAAGAGTTCTTGTCATTCAAAAAAATGCCGCTCAAATATCAAGATTTCAAGTGTTTGTACTTCAAGGCATCGTAAAATACAGTCATGCTGCATTCTGATACACAGTGATGTCTTTCTTTGACCCCACCTCACAATGTAAAAACTAGAACCTTGCAAGTAACTCACATACCCTGACATAGCCCTCCCGCAATTTTCCACAATCCAAGTAACCATCATCATGAATTCTTGCATGTCTGTGCTTTGTTTTTAATTTTTTGGGGGTACATTTTTTCCCACAGAATTGTTTTTGAAACTCCGTGATAGTCATTTCAGTCAGGTGGTAGACAAACCCTGCCATTCCAAAAGACAAAGACGCCTCTTAAAAATGTGCAGTTTTTGCCCTCGTCTGCTTTCATCCCACACTCCCTGTGAGCAAGAGAGCTTTGCTTACTGGCAGTAGCAGGGCTTTTTCCCAGGCAGCTCGGTTCTTTGAAGCTGTAAGAGGTACAGAGCTCCTTGTATGGGAGAAGGGGTTGGTCCCATGGACAGCTCAGATGGCCTGCCTCAACAGCTTGAATGGGCCTATCTCAAAAGGGGGTACAGCCCTGGCCCAGTGGCTGACTTAGATGGAACATCACATGGGGAACCAAAATGTTTCAGGTCACAACAGAGTGATGTTTCTCTCTCACATCGATTGTTTTTTCTCTCTATCCTTTCCTCTCTCTCTAAAATTAATACACATGTCCCAGGGTGAGCATTAAAATAGAAAGAAAAAGAAGTCATTAGTCACCAGCTAAGGCAGCTGCAAATTGCAACTTTGTGGTCATTGAGACTTTCAGCAAATGCTTTTTTTAAGTAAGACTTTATTTATTTATTTATTTTTAGAGAGGGTAAAACGGGGGAGAAAGAGAGGGAGAGAAACAGCAACGTGTGGTTGCCTTTCACAACCCCCCCGCTCCCCGGGGACCGGGCCTGCAACCCAGCCATGTGCCTTGACTGGGAATTAACCAGTGACCCTTTGGTTCGTAGGCAGGCAGTCAATCCACTGTGCCACACCGGCTGGGGCAGCAACTGCTTTTGCACTTGGCTTTGTGGTTCTTGGTGTAAGAGTTCCCCAGCCTGGACACCTCTTTCCCACCCCCAACCCCATATTCCTCCTGTGTGAACTCCCTTGTCTGTATCAGCATCCTCATCTGCAAAGTAGCCTGGTTGTCAGAACTAAATGAGTTCGTACATTTTTTTAAATTACTTTATTGTTGTTCAATTACAGTTGTCTGCATTTTCCCCCCACCACTCCCCTCCCCACCCCAGCCAATCCCACCTCTCTCCCTTGCTTCCACCCTCCCTCTTAATTATGTCCATGTGTCCTTTATAGTGGTTCCTAAAAACCCTTCCCCCCACTGTTAGATTGTTCTTAATTTCAATGTCTCTGGTTATATTTTGTTTGCTTTTTTCTTTTGTTGATTATGTGCCAGTCAAAGGTGACATCTTAATGATACAGATAGCCAGGCAAGATGGCTGAGGGGAGGAGGCAAGGACAGGAAAAGAAAGAGCCTCCTGAAGAGATCTCTATCTCCCCGGGCAAAGGTGAGGCAAGGGTGGGGTCTCATTGCCTTGGTAACCAAGCTCCTGCTTCCCCCGCCCATGGAGCACCCTATCCTGGCGGCAGATACCCTGCCCCAGGCTAGAGAACAACAGGAGAAAGTAAGTATTGCACTGAGAAGGTGAAATGCTTCAAGGTGAGTGGAGGAGGGGAAAGCCCTCCTACCTCGTAGTGATAACTGATTGAGGGTGGGACCAGGGAAGACAGGCAGGTGCACCACGGAGGTCAAACTGGCCCCAGCGCGGGAGGTGCAGGACCTAAGACTACCTTGTCAGTCTAGCCTGGGGAGAACAAGCGATTGGTCGTGCACAGACCACCCCTGTCCCCCGCACGCAGAAATTTGTAAAGTTCATTGGGCATTCAGACCGTCCCACCCCTAAAACTAATAATATAAACCCAAGGTAAGCAAGCAAAGTCCTTTCTTTTTGCCCCGCTGGTGTACTTAGAGAGCGTTGAGTTAGAGCGATCTGTGGCCCTGGAAGCAGCCTGGCTGACTCCAGTTCCTGCAGGTTCTAAGAGGGAGATTGAAAAAGGACAGTGGCCGGGAGCGAGCTGAGCTGCCTGGGTGACTGCTCCTGGGCACCTGCAGTTCTCAAAAGACGGTACTTTGAATGGGAGCAGGAACTTGACACACGGTCTTCTGTTTTGGTCTGACTGAGGGTCTCTCTGTCTTTCCCAAGGTTTTCCGGAGGGGATGGGTTTTGAGACAAAAATCTGCCATTCTCCGTGACCCTGCAGCAACGGAATTAAAACCCTTTTCCTTTCTCACCAGCCTGTGCCTCTGGAGCTTGCCTACTGGGGGGCGGGCGGCCCGGGCAGCAGAACCCCCACTTTGGTTCTGTAACAACATGATCAGAGCAGGCAGGAGCTGTCCAACGGGACGGGCTCATAACTTCTGATTACTCTCGCTAGCTTTCTTGCGTCTCTGCGCGCTTTTCACATTTTCTGCAAGTCAGCACGACTATCGGGACCCCTGGCAGGATGCTGGAGGTCTGCAGAGGGTCTGAAGCGCCTTTTCTGAAACTTCCCTCCTCCCCCTCCCCCTGCTCTTCTCTGTCCCTTTCCTCCCCCGCTCTGGCCCCCACTTCGTCCTTCCACCCCGCTCCTGCCTGGCCCTTGCCCTCCTCTCTCGTCCTCCTGCCGCTGCCGGCACCCCTACATGTCTCTACCGCAGATCACCCACGGACCCCGCGCCTTCTTTTCTTTTCCTAAGATTTTATTTATTTATTTTTAGAGAGAGGGGAAGCAGGGGAGAGAAACATTAATGTGTGATTGCCTCACCCAACTGGGGACCTAGCCTGCAACCCAGGCATGTGCCCTGACTGGGAATTGAACCACCGATCCTCTGGTTCATAGGCTGGCGCTCAATCCATCGAGCTACCCCGGCCAGGGCGGACCCCGCCTTCTTGACGCCGGTGCCTCGCGGGGGCTTCTGGGACATGGAGCCACCGGCCTGCCTCCCAGGCTCACAACTGGTGAGCGGCGCTCCACCTGACGGAGGCCAGAGGGGCTTCTGGGAAGTGTGGTCTTACTGGCCTGAGCAGGCGCAGTGTGATCGGGGGTCTTAGCGGACGCCGGTCAGTTTCCTGAGGTAGCCGCGTGGTGAGTGCCGCGGCGGAGGGAGCCGGGGAGGGAGTAGAGAGCTTGCGGTGTGAGCGGGGAAGGGGCCTGAGGGTTCGGGAGCGGGTACGGATGGCTTGGGGATGTCTGTTTATGTCGGGGGGGGGGGGGGGCTGAGACTCCCAGGCGGCCTCTGTGTGTCCAGGTGGCCTCCTGTGTCTCCCCTTCGCTCGTGGGTGTGTCGGCTGCCTGTCTGGGTCTCTCTGGGATCCCTCTGTGTCCATGTCTGTTTGCTGTCTGCCTTTGTTTCCGTCCGCGGTGTCAGCCTGAGGGCGCCATCCAGGGGTCCACCTGTGTCTGGTCTCTTCCTCTGCGCCTGTGTGTGTGTCTGGGTGTGAGTGTGCCTGTGCGCGCCGGGTGCGTCCCTACTGTCGGAGCCTTCCCCTGTCTGGGTGGTTTTGGTGTTTGGGGTGACTTCAGGGGCCTGGTGCGGCACTCAGAACCAGGATTGGGGCAGAGGGTCCTCTTCCTCCAGGATTGAGGGGGTTGGGGGGTGTTCTCTGTGTGCGCATGCGTGTGTGTTGGGGGCGTGTCCATGTGGATGTGACGCTTGCACCAAGCACATGGACCCCGCATATTAGGCCCAGTCATAATCCCAGCCTTATCTTCTTGGGTACATGTCTTCTATTTTTCGGCTTCAGTTTCCTCGTCTGTGAAATGAGGTGATGGAAATAGCCTCTAAATTGTAGGGTGTCAGGAGGATTAAATCAGGGACGTTTGTGGAACGCCTTAAATTCCATTGGCCCCCACCATGCTTTATTAAGGTGTGTGCCTGTTCCTGTCTGCCTGTCTCCTAGTGAGTGTGTCTATCTGTCTTTCTGCATTGTAGATTGGACCTCCACCTGGTCTTATTTTGCCTTTCTCTTTCTCCACCTGCTAACAGCCTGTCTGTGCTCCTGTCACCATGGGCACTGGAGGGATTGCCACCCAGCAGCTGACGACGAAGGCCCTGGTGAGTCATGTCACCCTCTCACACCTCCTTAGGGTTAGGCTTCTGGGCAGAGATGACCCTCTGCCTCACAAACTCCCTCAGTGCCCTGACCCCTGACCTATTCTCCTGGGTCTGTGTCCACTGTGAGTTGGGAGCGTACTGGCCTGACACTGGTGTTTTTTACCGCAGGAGACAGGGTAGCTCAGGAGTGAGCTGTCCTACCCTGGGGGCTCTCAGGAGACACCAATGGGCACCTGGGAAGTGGTGATTTCAACACATTCAGTGAAGTGTGAGAGGCCCTGGGCAGGATGTGCTGGACAAAGGGCCTTCAGAAATGGGCAGGTGGCACTGAATGCCCAGGGGACTGGAGGGGGACTCCTGTGGTGAGGGACCCGTGAGAGTCTGTGGCTGTGGCTGTGATGTTTTACGATGCTTTAGTGGGTAGCTGTGGTATTTTTCTCTAAATTTCCTTCATTGGAAGAAGTACTTTACAATAAAAACATACAGTTGTAGCTCAGTTGGTTAGAGGCTCATCTTGATATGCCAAGATTGTGGGTTTGATCACTGATCAGGGCACATACAAGAAGCAATGAATTGAACAGTAAGTAAAACAACATGTCTTTCTCTCGCACATTCTCCCAAACCTCTGTGTGTGTGTGTGCGTGTATATATGTTTCCTTGTTTGCTTTTTAATTTTTAAAAGATTGTGTTTGTTTATTTTTAGACAGAGGGGAAGGGAGAGAGGGAGAGAAACATCACTGGGTGGCCACCTCTCACACGGTTCCCCCCCACCACTGGGCACCTGGCCCACACCCCAGGCATGTGCCCTGACTGGGAATCGGACCAGGGACCCTTTGGTTTGCAGGCCTGTGCTCAGCCCACTGAGCCACACCAGCCAGGGCTCTTTCCTTGTTTTTGTCATTACCAGAGGATGTTCACTGAGTTGCACAGAGAGTAGAAGAGAGAGAAAAACACAGATGTGAGAAAGAAACATCAGTTGGTTAGTCCCGTACACACCCCAACCCTGGATCAAACCGGTATCCTTTTGGTATATGGGATCGCTCCAATCAACTGAGCCTCCTGGCCAGGGCTGGGCATATATTTTTACCCTGCGTTTTGTATGATTTAAAAAAAATTTTTTTAATTACGGAAGGTGGAGCAACCGTGTAAAGATTTAAGTTATTTTTTTAGACAGAGTGGAATGGAGGGAGAAATAAAGGGAGAGAAATATCCATGTGGGAGACAAACATCAATGAGTTGCCTCTTGCACGGCCCCATCTGGGGACCTGGCCCGCAAGCCGGGCATGTGGCCTGCCACACCAGTCAGGCCTCACCAGTCACTTTATGATTTCTCCAGGAGTGATTCTTTGTAGAGGAAGGTGGTAATGGGTATTTTCAAGGCTTTTCAGAAGTTTTCATAGTTACGAGTTGGGGACAGTTTATTCCCCCAGTACCATGCAGCAAGGGCTGCCACTGTTTCACATTAGCAGCTGTTGGTGCTTATTCTGCTCATTGAGTGCAAATAACAAGTGGTATAAACTATCTGTGTGGTAGGTGGCAACTGGTCTCTTTCTGAGCAGCATCGCTTGTGGTATTAGTGAACTTTGATTTTTAGAAAATGTTTTTTCGCCATTTATGCAGGAAAGCAAACTATTTTTATCCTGTGCTTTCCTGATCCTCAGGAAATTTTGTTTTCTTGAAAGTTTTATTTTTTTTAATATTTATTTTTTTGATGAGGGGAATAGAGGGAGAGAGGGAGAGGGAAAAAAACATCGGTATATGAGAGAAATATTGTTTGGTTGCCTCTGATGTGCGCCCTAATCAGGGACTGCACCCTCAACCTTTGGTTGTACAGACGACTCTCTAAGCAGCTGAGTCACCTGGCCAGGGCTTCATATTTCTTATCAATGGAATCACACAGCATGTGGGTTTTTTTAATCTGTCTGTTTTCACCTAGCCTCATGTTTTTGGTGTTCCTCTATATTGTAGTGGGTGTTATTTTTCATGGCTATATACTATTTCTGTTGTACAGGTAGACCTTGTGTTTATGCATTTACCTGGGTTGTTTCCACTTCTTGGTTGCTGTTAGTAATGCTGCTATGAACATTCATGTATAGTTTTTTGTTTGAACTCCTCATTTCTCTTGAGTGTGGGAGAGGAAATTATGGGTACTTTTCATAACAGTACATTTAATCATTTAAGGAACAATCTGACTGTTTTCCAACATGGCTGCACCGTGATGTCTCCACTGCTACCTTCTCTGTGATCCTTGCCTTGGTTTCTTCCTTTAAAAACATTGTAGAGGATTCTCGGCGGTTGTCATTTCCACGTGGTTGGAATTTGGAGGTTCAATTTTTTTTTAATCTGTTTTAGTGTAATTACATTCTCACTTTTCTAAAAATAGAGCCTGCCATGCTGGGTAGCTCAGTTGGTTATGCCGTCATCCTGCACACCAGTGTATTGTGGAATGGATCCCCGGTCGGGCATGTGCATGAGGCCAACAAATCGATGTCTGTCTGTCTCTCTCTCTGACACTACCTTCCTCTTGCTCTAAAATCAACAAAGACATCCTCTGGTGAGAAATTAAAAGAAAAAATAGAGCCTGATTTCAGGTCTTTGGAACTGGGTGAGGTTTTTCTTAGGACTAAGTGGTTTGTATCATTAGACAAAAATCCAAAACAGATGGAGCCCTGGAATGAGTGGCCGCAGTCATGAGCCCACAGTGTACTCTGAGGGCTTTGGAGGGCTTGGTGGGAAGCCCCATTTGATATGGACTCCGTTGAGCAGGGTCCATGTGTTGTGGATATTTGTGATATGGCTGTGACGAATGATGAACAAATTCACACGGAGTGCCGAAATCCTGTGGAGAAAAAGGGACGGCATGGCCACTCTCTAAGTGAGAGAGAGGACCCCAACCCTTGTCTGGACAGGCTTTTATTGATATTTTAGGTACATTACATCAAGGATAGTCCTCATTTACTATGTACAGGTTTGCTTTAGGTGGTTACCTTTTATAGATAACAAAGGAGAGAATGTTGCTAATCACTTCAAAGAGAAAGGGCATTCGCAAATGCAAAGGGGAAAAGTGGTTGAACTGGTCACACTCCATACTTGAGAGGTTTAGCACAGATTGCAGTAAACCTTTGCTGCCTCATTTCAGGGTGAGGGAGTTTTAGCATAAGCAAGCCTCAAAGTGGCCTAGGTACAATGCAGGCCTGATTTTCCCACAAGAGAACCGATCCATGGGTTTGGCTTCCTGTGTGCTGACATGCTCCCTGCTGGCTTTCCAAGTCAGAGGCTGGACTATATTCGTCATGCTGCGCAGATAGGTTTCCTATACCCATTTCTAGGAGAATCTTCCAACCCCTCTGAGGAGGGGCCCTGTGTCTCACTTACCACACCTTAGCTGTTCAGTGTGGGCTCCCTGACACCCAGGACCTACTCTGGGTTTCGGCCTGTCCCAGCCTGGGCTTGGTGCATGGAGCCTGCTTGGTAAAAATTTCATTAAGTGAGTTTATTCAGGTGGGAATACTGTGAGCACGAGTTATATTTAAAAAATTTAAATGAAATAAGTACAAAAATAAAGGGGGACAGGTGGTGAATGAGTCTGTGGCCTCGGTGGTTATTTCAAAAGTTTGTACTTACTGGATTGACTGAAAAGTTTGTTATGTTTTTTTCCATAAAGTAAAAGAAACTTGTCATTTCACCAGTCACTTTGTTTATTTGGATATTTTAGCATCAGCGTCCTCAGCGCTCTCCATCTGCTACTTAAGCTTCAGGTCTTGATGCACATGCCCCGCCTGGGAATCTGCCCAAACCACAGACCACACCTTCTAACTTCCCAGACACCCTCTAGAGCTAGTGCTGCTCAGACCTGTCACCATGGTATTGCCAGTAATGGGTCCTTTATGGGTGTTTTTGTTTCACAGTGTGAGATGGTATCTCACTGAGGTTTTAATACGCAGCTCTCTGATGATGTGTCACGTCGAGTCTTTTTTCATATGTTTTTGGCCATCTGTGTGTCCTCTTTGGAGAACTGTCTGCTCAGGTTTTTAGCCCATTTTTGAATTGTGTTGTTTGCCTTCCTGTGAACAGCCCCATAGTTTATTTGTCCCTCTGAGGACCATCCAGTGTACTTAGGCACCGAGGACACTGAGTGGACAGGCCCTTCAGAGCTCTGCACCTTGTCGACACCACATCAGGTGGATCCTGTGTGCCTTCCTGATCCTCTTGGCCCTTCTGGCAACACCTCCCAACCGTTGTGAGGAGGGCCCTGCGGTGAGTGGTGCGTGCACTTCCTTTTACAGGGGTCGGTGGCATTCAGGGATGTGATCGTAGACTTCACTGAGGAGGAGTGGCAGCAACTGAAGCCTGCGCAGAAGGACCTGTACAGGGACGTGATGATGGAGAACTACTGGAACCTGGTGTCACTGGGTAAGGGTGCTGCATTAGTCACCATCTGCCCGTCACTTTAGAGTGACACAGAAATAGAAAAGATACACAGGTCTGACATGCAGGACATAAAAATTACTTGATGCTGAAAATAAACTTAATAGATGATTAAGTGAGGAAGAGGGTTTAGCACATGTATGTAACAGTTAGAAGATTATAAATATATCAGTAGATCCTTGGAATAAATGAGAAAAAGACCAAATGAGTGATAGAGAGATGGACCTAGCTTTTCAGTTTGTAATTCACAGATGTAGAAATGCATGGAGTTACACTTTACAAAAGATTTTTAAACCTTACTAACAGTCAAAGAAGTACCAGTTGAGTCACAAAAATACAATTTTTGCCCGCACGATACACAGAGAAGAAAAAGAATAACAGCCCTGGTCAGGTGTAGCTTAGTTGGTTGGAGTTTTGTTCCGCACACCGAAAGGTGGTGAGTTTGATTTCCTTTCAGGATACGTACCTAGGTTGTGAGTTTGCTCTCTGGCTGGTCACATATGGGAGGCAACCAAGGGCTATTTCTACCTTTCTCTCTCCCCCTCCCCCCCACTATTTCTGCCCACTCCCTTTCTTCCTCTCTAAGCATATCCTCAAGAGAGGCATAAAGGGAAAAACAGCAACTGCATCCTATATTATGAAGGGGCAGGGAAAGGGACTCTTCATTTTAGGAGCATGAAGTTGGAACAACTCATTTGGAAGACAGTTTGGTGTTTTCCACTAAATCTCAAAAGATGAAGGCGATGTGTGAGGTCCCCACGGTACTGGGAAGGTGCTGGAGGGTTTGGTCGGATTCCTGAGGTCCTTTTCCCACGGAGTGGACAGTGGGTATGGAGAGTGGGGGAGCCTGCTGCATCGGCAGCGGTGATGGTGTGTCAGTCTGGTCCAGTTCAAGGTGTTCTCCTGTGTGGTGGCATTTGTTAACAGTCTGGATGGTGAGAGGGAAGGGGTGAGTCAAAGATGACTAGTGAGTCTTTTTTCTTATTATAAAAATATTTATTTTCTTAATGGTTGAAAACATACATAACATAAAATTAGCTGTTTAACTATTTTGTTTTTGACCATTTCACTGTTTGACGTGTATAGTTCTATGCCTGAGTTCCTTCATGTTATTGTTCAACCATTAGCACCATCTACCTCCACTTCCTCGCCATACCCAGCTGACACTCTGTCCCTCTAAAAAACAGCTTGCCACCCCCCTCCCTGAGCCCTGGTACCCATGTCCGACTTTGTCTCTATCAAATGCCTCATATGAGTGCAATCGTACAGTATTGGTCATTGTGTGTCTGACTTATTTTGCTAAGTCTCTTTGATGGGCCTTTCTTTCTTTTTATTATTTGAGACTGGCAGATCTGAAATCCCAAGTCTCTCATCCATTGCGTTAGGTATACAGTACCCAAGAGGGGCACCAGGTAGGCCTCAGATTATTCCTCAGCAGAGCTCAGAGAGGGGTTGTGTGTGGGGGCATCCACTTAGGAGGTGTTAGCATGGAGAAGAGACACAAATCCAACCTCCCAATACTCAGGGGACGGGTCTCAAACTTCTGGATTATGGGGCTATTGAGGGTTTAAATTGGGGAAGAAGAAGAGGTACTTGCCACTCCCACTTTGTTACCTCATAGGAGGGAGGGCTCCGCGTGGCTGGATCTTCACTTTTTTTTTTTTTTTTCTAAGATCTTATTCATTTATAGAGAGAGAGAAAGGGAAGGAGAAAGAGAGGGAGAGAAACACAGACGTGTGAGAGATATATTGATTGGTTGCCTCTCATATCACTCCAGATGGGGACCCGGCGGGAAACCCAGGCATGTGCCCTGAGTGGGAATCAAACTGTGACCTTTCAATTCACAGGCCAGCCCTCAGTCCACTGAGCCACACCAGCCAGGGCTGGATCTTCACTTTCTCAATGAGATTTTTGTGTAAGATCTCACAGTTTTTAGAATTTGGGAGGAACGCTGATACCCATGTGCAGAGCCTGGAACTCAGGACAGCGCCCTAGACTGGAAACAGAGATTGAGGATCCCATGGGACAAAGCATGAGGGGACTGGAGCAGCTGTGGTCAACAGGGAGGGATGATTGTGCAAAGAGGAGGGTGAGTAGCCAGCTGTCTCTCTGGGACAGTGTAGTAAGGAGGAGTTTTGCTGGGGTCTAGGGAGACAGAGGGCAATCAGCACATCCACAGGAGAGTCAGCTCTTACTTTATCGTTTCTAGTAACAATTGATGCTTTAAGAAGGACAGTTGGCTGGGTGCGTGCAGGACAGTGCAGTGAATCCACACTGGGTTTGTGGGATCCTTTGATCCACTCCTCCAAGCCTGCGTCCCTCTTTTGCTTTGGAGTCTGTCTGTGCAGCTCTGAGCTCCCCTGGCTGCCTTTGCATCCACTCCCAAGGGGACCTTTTGTGCTGTCTGCTCACCTCACTACAACATATTGTCTCAGCTCACTGCTTAACTTCTCCCTTCGTTCCCATGACAAGCTGTCTCCTGCTCTCAGGCTATGCCTTGTGTCTTGGGATGGTCCTCTCTCCCAGCATTTTAACTATGTGTGTGTCGTCATCTTTTTCCCCTCCTCTCAGACTTGGAGACTATACCTGACCTGAAAGAATTGGACCCACAGAACAACTGGGGAGACAGGCCATCCATTGCAGTGACTACAGAAGGACCTACGAGGAATGGTGCCCGGGGGTACACCTATGAAGGAGCAGGGACACAGGGTAACTGGGTGGGGTGGTCATGTGGGAGTCCAGTGACCTATCTAGGGCATTTGGACATGTACCAAGTGTTAACCTCTGAATGTTGTGAATTTATGAAATTGGAGCACCAACACCCTACGCATGCCCCACCAAGATGGAAAGTAGAGAGAAAAGAGAGGACACACCCCTTCACCGTGTGTGGGAAACACGCAGGTACTTCCAGCCTCGGTCCTCCCTCCAAACACTCTGCAGAGAAGCCCTACAGGTGCCGGGACTGCAGCAAGGCTTTCAGCTACCACTCGTCCCTGAAGGAGCACCAACGAATCCACACTGGGGAGAAGCCTTTCTCATGCACCACGTGTGGTAAGCAGTTCACCCTGCGGTCTTCCCTCACCTCCCACCAGCAACTGCACACTGGGGAGAAGCCATATGTGTGCCTGGACTGCGGCAAGGCCTTTACGCGGAAGAGGACCCTCATTGTGCATCAGAGGATACACACCGGGGAGAAGCCTTATATGTGCAGGTACTGCGGCAAGGCCTTCAGCCGGAATGTGTACCTCATCATACACCAGAGGACACACACTGGGGAGAAGCCATATGTGTGCCAGGACTGTGGCAAGGCCTTCACCCAACACAGGAGCCTCATTGTACATCAGAGGACACACACCGGGGAGAATCCCTACACATGTGGGGAATGTGGCAAGGCCTTCAGTCAGAAGGCGCATGTCATGCAGCACCAGAGGACGCACACCGGAGAGAAGCCATACACATGTGCGGAGTGTGGAAAGGCCTTCAGCCAGAAGGCAAACATTGTCCGGCACCAGAGGACGCACACCGGGGAGAAGCTTTACACATGCAAGGACTGTGGAATGGCCTTCAGGCTGAATAGAAAACTCATTGAGCATCAGAGGACACACACCTGGGTGAAGCCCTATTTCTGTAGGGACTGCGGCATGGCCTTCAGTCAGAATGATCACCTCATCACACACCAAAGGACGCACATCGGGGAGAAGCCTTATGTGTGCTGGGACTGCGGCAAGGCCTTCAGGCAGAAAAGGAGCCTCATCGACCACCTGAGGACACACACTGGGGAGAAGCCGTACACATGTGGGGAGTGTGGCAAGGCCTTCAGCCGGCAGGAGTGCCTCAAAGCACACCAGAATATACACACTGAGGAGAAGCTGTATGCATGTGGGGAATGTGGCAAGGCCTTTAAACATAAAGGGTACCTCACCGTACACCTAAGGACGCATACTGGGGTGAAGCCATATGTGTGCCGTACCTGCGGCAAGGCCTTTAGCCGGAACAGGAGCCTCGTCATGCATCAGAGGATACACACAGGGGAGAAACCATACCCTTGTGCGGACTGCGGGAAGGCCTTCCGCCGGAATGATCACCTCGTCACGCATCAGAGGACACACATGGGCAAGGAGCCATATACTGCGGCCAGTGCGGCAAGACCTTCAGGCTAGACTTCTCATTCAGGGAGCACCTGCACCTGCACACTGGGGCGAAGCCTTACAACTGCAGCCAGTGCAGCAAGTTCTGTAGCCTCAAATTCTATCTCAGGAAGCACCAGTGTGTGCACACTGGGGAGTAGCCATACCTGTGCTCCATCAGCCAGAACAATCAGTAGGATGCACACATAGCAGAGGAGTGGGAAAACTCAGAATCCACACCCAACTGGCAGGTCCTGAGTCCATGGGTCAGTACTAGACTTGACATTGGAGCCCACAAGTAGGGTACGAGAGAAGTCCAACCCAGATGGGTCATTGGGGCACTGGGGACAGGCCATACCATGCTCACTTTTGCTTCCACAGTATCTTCAGGGCCATGTAGAAAGCAAGCCCCTACAGGTCCTGTATCTGGGAGTATGGCCTGGGGCACTGTCTCCCCTCACTGAGCTGAAGAAAGCTGACCTATGAGCTTGGACAATGCATTTAGTGTCTCTAGGTCTCCCATCTCTTCAACAGAAAAGTAGAGAAGTTGGAGTAGAAAAGGGTGAGGGGTAGGTAGTCTCCATGGGGACATTGTCACTTTGTCACACAAGACTGGATCTTGTCCAGGGATCAGGATGTCGCCATCTGTGTGTTTGCTCATTCCCCCCCACCCCCCCCAGTCCCTAGTTTCCCTGCAATGCCAGCTAGAAGGCCCCAAGCTGATAAGCTGTAGGAATTACCAGGTGGTTCACAAGGAGAAAAAAAAAATTTTTCAGGATTAGGAAAAAAAATAGTTGCTTCAGATACCAAAGTTTATCATAGTGGCATGCTAAATTTTTTAAAAATAAAACTTTGAATTAAGTGAGACCAGAGTTCTTTTGAATAGTCATCAGGTGCAAAAGATGCAGGGACCAGTTGTCCTGTCCAAATGAGTGTCAGTGCTTGTGGGGAGGGAGCACCAATAGGACACCCAAACCTAAGGAACCCAGCAAGCCTGCCCCAGGCCACCTGCCCCTGGCAGCCCTGGATTCCTGGCTTGGGAATGGTCACACCCTGTCTCAGGCCTGTCATCAGAAGAGTTTTCTTTGGGGTTTGCTGGTCTTCCATGATGATGAAATATTATCAGGAAATTACATCTGTCCACAACACACATACGCCGCCCCCCCCCCAGCAGCATGAAGGAGCCATACTTGGAAGAGTGGCAACAATGGCATCACCCAAGGATCCTTCCTTATACACTCCATCTGGGTAAGAACTGGTGAGGAAGAGCTGAAGATACCGATAATATAAGATGCTCTGAGATACAGCATTAAATGAAAGAACAATGGACAGTAGTACCTGGACTCTCCTTTGTGTTTTTCTTCTCTTTTTTTCTTGTTTTGGGAAGAAATACAACTTCATTGAAATTTATTGCATTGTGTCATACAAAAGCCTAAGACCAGCAGGACAGTATGAAAAGTAGAAAGCTTACATTTTCACTATATATTGTCTTTAAAATGGCATTTTATTTTCTTATGGGCAAAAACTCATGAGATCTACCATCTTTTTTTTTTTTTTAATTCTGACTTGAGGATATGTTTATTAATTTGAGAGAAAGGGAGAGAGAAATTCCTATGAGAAATACATTGACATTTTTATTCACCCAGAAAATCATCCTCGTGATGCCGACACATCCATTAGCCCAAAGTTTTTCTTTCATTTTCTCGATCCTCCATTCTCCAGTGACCACTGTGATTTATTTTGCCTATTTTAGAATTGTATGTATGTGAAATCATATGCCATGTACTCTTTTTATCTGACTTCTTACACTTGGCATTTTTTGAGGTTTAGCTATATCATTGTGTATCAACAGTGCCCTTGGTTTTCCTTTTTATTTCTAAATCCTGCCTGAGGATATGTTTATTGATTTGAGAAAGAGTGTGTGAGAAACATCAATCAGTTGCCTCCCATAGAGCCCAAAACATGCGATCAAACCCGCAGTCTCTTGGTGCACACAGTGACACTCCAGTCAACTGTGTCACCCAGTGAGGGCTATAGCTGGCTCCTTATTGCTGAGTGATATTCTACATCATGGAGAGACCATGATGTGTTCACCCATTCACTTGGTAAGCATGTGGGTCATGTCCAGTTATGGACATCTTTCCGTAGACACAATCTGACCTTTCTGTTGAGAATAGTTGGGTCATAAATAGGTACATATTTAACTTTCAGAAACTGCCAGACTTTTTTCCAAAGTTGTCTCATTTTTTGTCTCCACCAGCACGTTCTGGGAATTTCATTGCTCTGTGTGCTTGTCAGAACTGAACATGCTCAGTCTCATTGCAGCCATTCTCGTGGGTGTGCAGTCTTACCACACCCCAGCTTGCAGCTGGTACTGAGAACCTTTGTAGGTGCTCATTTGCCATTGGTGTTTTCTATTCAGTGAAGTGTCTGGTTCAGGTCTTTTGCCTGTTTTTTTAAATTGGGTTGTTTGCTTCCCTATTCATTTTTCAAAGTTCTGTATATATTTTGTCATTAATTTTTGCTCTAAGTCCTTTATCAGATATATGCTTTGCAACTGTTTCTCCCATTCTGTGGGTAGTCTTCCTTGATGGCATCATTTGGAACATAAACATTTTTAATGTTGATGGGGTACGTTTTGTGTATTTTATTGTTCCTTGTGCTTTAGGTGTTGTATCTAAAGAACCATTGCATAACCAGAGGTCACAAAGATTTACTCCTGTTCATAAGTTTTAGAATTTTAGCTATTTATTATTCAGGGAGACCAGTGCCATTTTAAATACTCTGGGTGCAAAAGATACAGGTACAGGTTAGGTTGTCCTGTCAAAATGGGTGTGCAGGCTTGCGGGGGAGGAGGCAGGAACACCCCACAGGAACCCCAGCAACCCAGCCAGCCAGCCCCAGGTCACCTGCCCCTCCCAGCCCTGCATTCCTGGCTTGGGAATGGTCAGACCAGAAGGTAGCACTCAGGCCCTCAGCAACAGAGATCATGGAAGGGCACCCCTTGGAGAAACCCAGCCTTGTGGACCCCCACCCTGCAGGGCAGTTACTGGAGAAAAATCTCTCACATTACAGGCTGCCACTCTCACCTTCAAATTCTTGTAAAAATAGAATACCTTCAGTCAAAAGGGGGTACTATCCAATCTATGCCTCATGCACAGCCATACTCATGGTGTACTTAAGGTTTCAGTTTGATGATAGCAATCTATTACCAATATTAAATAGCAAATGATATAAGAATGTTGCTCTATTAACAATAAAATAATACATAAAGCATTTTTAAAAGATTTTATTTTTTGAGAGGGAAAGGGAGGGAGAAACAGGAGGAGAAAAACATCAATGTTCCAAGGATACATTGGTTGCGTCTCGTACGTCCCCAACTGGGAACCTGGCCTCCAACCCAGGCATGTGCCCTGACTAGAAATTGAACCTGCGCACTTTTTGTCCGCAGGCTGGCGCTCAATCCACTGAACCACACCAGCTAGGGCAACATAAAGCTTTTTTATTTTTTAAGAGTTTATTTTTAGACAGCGGAAGGGAGGGAGAAAGAGGAGAGAAACAGCTAACACACATCAATTGGTTGCCTTTCACAGGCCCCCAACTGGGAATCCATCGGGCCACCTTCAGGTTCACAGGCCGGTGCTTAATTCACTGAACCACATCAGCCAGGGTGCCATGCTGTATTCTTAAGAAAACACAGTAATACCCTTTTTGACTCCTCCCAACATAAAAACTAGAATCTTGCCAATAACTCACATATGCCTACATAGCACTCCTGCAATTTTCCCCAAGGCAAGGAAACCGTCCTGAATCCTTGCATGTTTGTTTTGTTTTTCATTTTTGGGGGGTACGTTTTTTTGTCACAGAAATGTGTCTGCAACTCCGTGTTAATGTCAGTCAGGTTTTACCCAGGCCCTGCCACCCTAAAAGACAAAGCTGCGTCTTAAAAATGACTGTGCAGTATTTGCCCTCATCTGCTTTCATCCCACACTCCCCACAGCCCAGAGAGCTTTGTGTCCAGACAACAGCAGGGCTCCATCCCAGATGGATCTGTTCTTTGAAGCAGAGGTAGAGAGAGCTCTGTGTTCTGCCTCGAGATTTAATCAGGCGCAGCTCCAGCGGGTCTGACTCAGCATCAGGGACAGGTTTCCCAGTGATGTTCAGCACGACAGCCTGGTCTACGAGAAAAGTGTTCAGAACCACAGACCACTCAGCTGGTCTGTCTCCACAACTTGACCAGGTCTATCTGAAAGGGGGTTCAACGCTGTGCTGGTGGCTCACTTACATGGAGCATCGACCTGTGCACCAAAAGGTTCTGGGTTGCAATATGTCAATGTTTCTCTCTCACATCAATTTCTCTCTCTCCCTCTCTCACCAAAATCAATGAGCGTTATCTTTGGTTGAGGATTGAAGAAGAAAGTAAGAAACGGCAGTCATTAATCACAACCTAAGGTGGCTGCAGTCTAAGCACTTGGGTTGTAGTTTTTGGTGTGATGCCCCAGCTTGGACACCTCTTTCCCACCCCAACTCCCTCACTTTCCTCTGCTGTGACCTCCCTTGTGGGTCTCAA
The DNA here is from genome assembly GCA_007922815.1 of Macrotus californicus. Classification (NCBI taxonomy): domain Eukaryota; kingdom Metazoa; phylum Chordata; class Mammalia; order Chiroptera; family Phyllostomidae; genus Macrotus; species Macrotus californicus. The sequence continues at coordinate 36,786 of VMDR010002602.1, forward strand.
CGTCTTCATCTGGAGTGTAGCTTGATTGCCAGGAATAAATGATTTTCTACATCTTAATATATAAGTGACTTTCTAAATCGTAATGATACAGCTAGCCAGGCAGGGCCATTGGGAGGAGGCAACGGCAGGAACCAGAGGGGCCACCCGAGGAGATCTCCATCTTCCCTGGGCAAAGGTGAGGCTGCGGGAAGGGTAGAATTGCCTTGGTAACCAAGCACCTGCTTGGAAGGTGAAACATCCTATCCTGGAGGCCGGTACCCTGCCTGGGGCAAGAGGGCAGCAGAAGGAAGTTAAGTATTGCACTGAGTAGGCACAATTCCAGCAAGATGAATGGATAGGGGGGAAAGTCTCCTAAGCTCTACTGGTACCTGATTGTGGGGGTGGGACAAGGGGAAGTCCGGCACGTGCACCATATGGAGGTCAGTATGGCAGAAGGGGAGAGGTGCTGGACCGAAGACTAACCTGTCAGTCTAGCTTGGGCAGAAAAAGCAATTGGTCATGGATGAACCACCCTCTCTTCAGTGTGGAAATTTGAGAAGTTCATTAGGCATTCAGACCATCCCACACCGGAAACTAACATAAACCTAGGGAACTGAGGGGGCCGCTGTCTTGCCCACCTGGTGAATTTACTGGCAGATGAGTTTTAGAGCAACCTTGTGAACCTGGAAGCAGTCTAGCCGTCTTGAGCCCCAGCGGTTTCTACAAGGGAGCCTGAAAACAGGACAGTGACCAGGAGCGAGCTGAGCCGCCTAGATGACTGCTCAGCGGCACCTGCGGGTCCCAAAAGACTGTACTTTCAATGGGAGCAGGACCTCTGGACACTGCCTTTTGTTCTGGTGTGGCTGGGGACGGCTGGACTTTTCCTCGGCCTTCCGGAGGGAATGAGTTTTGAGACAAGAATCCGCCGTTCTCCCCCATCCTGAAGCATCTGAACGAAAGACTTCTCACCCGCCTCTGCCTCTAGAGCCTGCCTCTTGGGGGCGACGGGCAGCGGGACCCCACACTTTGGTTCTGTAACAATATCATGCCCAGAACAGGGCCTGGCACATAATGGGAAGGGCTCATACTTCCTTTCCGGCTACGACCCTTTACTTTCTTTTGTCTCTGCGAGTTTTAAAGTTTTGTGCAAGTCCGCACGACTGTCAACCCCGTGGCTCGACGCAGGATGTCTGCGGAGGGGCTACAGCGTCTTTTCCCGCCTCCACCCATTCCCGGCCTTTTCAGCAATCTCCTTCCCCCTCCCTCCTCTGCAGCACCCTCCGCTCCCCGCCCGCGGCCCCACCGCGCTGCACCCCTCGCTTCCCTCTCCCCACTCCCTGGGGATCCACTTCCTATGCCCACCCCGCACCTCCCAAGCCGCGGTCAGGGTCCCTAGTCTTGGTCCCGCCCCCCCGACCCACTGCGCGACCTGCCCCTCTAGACCTCACTGGCCCCGCCTTCTTGACCCAGGTGCCTCGGGGGCTTCTGGGACACGGAACCTAGCGGGCCCCCATATCCGGTTAGTGCCCGGTTCACGTCAGGTCTGCAGCGCCGCCTCCTAGCGGAGGCCCAAGCAGACGCCACTGCAGCGCGTGGGGTTCTGGGAAGTGTAGTCCGCCCATCCGCGCAGGCGCAGGACGATCCTGGGGGGTCTTAGCGGGAGCCGGTCACTTTCCTGAGGGTGCCGCGTCCTGAATCCGGCTGCAGACGAGTCTGGGGCGGAAGGAGAGAGCTTGCTGGTCCGGGGATGGGGCGTGTTACTCGGGAGGGGGTGCGGATCGGGGCCTTCGTGTGGGTGAAGGTGATGCCTGTGGCTGTGTGTATGTGTGTGTGTGTGAGTGTGCGTGTGAGTGCTTGTTGGGCTGAGAAACCCGGGCCTTCGCTGTGTGTCTCCGTGTTTGTCACCGCGTGTGTCCGAGTGGCCTCCTGTGTCTCCCCTTTGATTGTGGGTGTGTCAGCTGCCTGTCTTGGTTTCTCAGGGATCCCTCTGTGTGCACGTCTGCGTGCGTGTCAGCGTGTGGACGCCATCCAGGTGTCCACCTGTGTCTGGTCTCTTCTTCTGCGCCTGTGTCTGGGTGTGAGTGTGTCTGTGCGTGTGAGGGTCCGTCTCTCCTGTCCGAGCCTTCCCCTGTCTGTGTGCACCTGCGTCTCTGTCTCTGGGCACTGCAGACGTGTGTGAGTGGGTGCGTCGGGGGTGCCCCCCACCCCGCGAGAGCGTGGGAAAGACAGCCCTCCTGGGCTGGTGGGCCTGGCTTAGCTGCCTGCCTGCAGGCCCCAGAGCCATCTCCTTCCTGCCCTCAGAGCCTCCCCTGGTCCTGGGAGGGCAGGACATGTGTGGTAGCACAGAGTGGGGCTAAGGAAGAGGGTCAGAGACCCTACCCCATGCTGACCAGGGTGGATTTGTTAAGGCAGGGTGTGTTGCGTGCTCAGTGTATGGTTCTGGGCATTTTATAGGCCTGCCAGTAACTCTGAGGTAGGGACCCCATTCTGCAGATGGGGAAACAGGCTCCGAAACTTTAAGTGACTCACCCAGCTGGACACCCAGGCACCTGGGTTGCAAAGCCCCCACACTAACCACCCCACAGGTTTCACTTAGAAACAGTAGAGGGCAGGAAATGCCAGAAAGCTTGGACACAGGAGAAGGAGCAGGAGCAGCTGTCACACCTGGCTCTGCAGACACAGATCTGAGGCCACACTGAGTTCAGAGATCACCAGCCCTGTGCATCTGCCACCTCTAGGGCCACTGTGCCTTCATGGCCTCCTTTTAAAAAAAGTAAAAGTTAGAGTTGTGATTGTGTTGCCGTAAGTGCAAAAACGGTCTAGGATGGATTAGATTCATGTTTTCTCTTATAATGTTAAAAGAAATGACAATATTTTCAAGGTCCTGTAGGAGTGTTGGGCCCGGGGCCCACTGTGCCTCCTGGGTCAGTTGGCTCTGGGGGGTTTCCTTGTCCTTCAATAGGAGCCTGTGTTGTTGGCCTCATGGTACAGGGATTGGAGTTAGAAACCACAAATCCAGAAAGAATACATTTGTAAAAACTAATTTTGTTTAAAAAATCATGAAGTCACTGCACCCAGGGACATAACTTAACTCCTGCTTCTGGGAGGCAAACGTGGAATTTCAGACTGGATGCCCAGCATCTATCCACCTATCTAGGGTTGGTTGGTTGGTTGGGGTTTCTTTCTAGGAACAGTACTACAATAAACATCATTTGTATTTTTATTGATTTTAGAGAGAGAGGAGCATTGATCAGAGACCTCCCACCCATATCCCGACCTAGGATCAGGGGATGCAACCTACAACCTAGACCTGGGCCATGACCAGGGATTGACCCTGACCTTTTGTGTTCAGGACCATGCTCCCACCCATGCAGTCACACAGCTCCACACTCCCTCCATGTGACTGATCTGTGAGCCTCACAGTAACCCCAGGAGATCTGGAGGAGACCTGGAGGATTGTTTTGGTGTTGGGGTGTGTTCTCAGCATGGGGTGGACAGTCGAACCCATGTGGGGGCAGAGACCTGTTCCTCCAGGCCATGGGACTGGCTGTGTGCGACTGCATGTGCATTGGTGGTGTCAGTGTGTGTGTGTGTGTGTGACAGGTGCACCAACCACACGGACCCTGATGTACTCAGCCCAACCCTAATCCCAGCCTTATCTTCTTGGGGGCATGACTTACCTTTTTGGGCCTCAGTTTCCTTATCTCTAAAATAGGGTGAGTGGAAATAGCCCCCACCTTGTAGGGTGTCGTGAGGATTAAATCAGGGACATTTGTCCAGAGCCTTGGATGCCATAGGCCCCCCGCCCCAGTGCGATCATTGTTAATGTGTGTTTGTCCCCGTCTGCCTGTCTCCTAGTTGGTATTTCTGTCGTTTCTGTCTGCACTGTGGGGTGGGCCTTCACCTGATCTCTCAGGGTGCCTTTTTCTTTCTGCCCCTGCGCACAGCTTGCCCTTCCCATGGTCACCATGGGCACTGGAAGGATGGCTACCCAGCTACTGACCACAAAGGCCCTGGTGAGTCATGTCACCGTGTCGCACCTCCTTCCTTAGGGTCAGGCTTCTGAAATGCCCTCAGGGCCCTGGCCCCTGTCTGGGTCTCATGGGGTTTGTCTACCCTGAGTTGGGAGAGTACTGTCCTGACACTGTCAGTCTTCTACTGCAGGTGACAGGACAGCTCAAGAGTGAGCTGTCTTATCCTTGGGGCTCTCAGGAGACACCAGTGAGCACCTGGGAAGTGGTGGCTTAAACACATTCAATGCAGTGTGACAGGCCCTGGGCAAGACGTACTGAATGAGGGCCCTTCAGAAGTGGGCAGATGGCACTAAATGCCCAGGGGACTGGAGAGGGATGGGCAGAGGATGCCTGTGGTGAGGGACCCAGGAATGTCCCTGGCTGTGGACGTGATGTTTTACGATGTTTTAATGGGCGGCCATTTGTGGTATTTTTTTCTAAATTTCCTTCTGTGGAAAAAAATACTTCATAACAAAAACGTAGAGATGTAGCTCAGTTGGTTAGAGGATCATCTTGATAGGACAAAGTTGTGGGTTCCTTCCCTGGTCAGGGCACACACAAGAAGCAATGAATTCCACAGTGAGTGGAACAACATCTCTTTCTCTTGCTCCTCCCAAATCAATAAAACTTTTTTAAAGATTTAATTAATTAATGTATTTTTAGAGAGAGTGGAAAGGGAAAAAGAAAGAGAGGTAGAGAAACATCATTGTGTGAGAGAAACATCGATATGTTGCCTCTTGGCCTGCAACCCAGGCATGTGCCCTGACAGGGAATCAAACCCGTGACCCTTTGGTTCACAGGCCAGTGCTCAATCACTGAGCCACACCAGCCAGGGCACAAATCAATAAATTTATATATTTTTTGTATGTATATATGCATATATATATTTGGAGGTAAGTCTTTTTTGTTTTATCTTCACCAGAGGATATGATCACTGAATTGTAAGAGAGGAAGAGAGAGCAACAGGGATGTGAGAGACAAACATGGATCTGTAGCCTCCCACACACGCCCCAACCCCTGATCAAACAACCTTTTGGTGTAGGAGACAATACTCCAACCATCTAATCCACCCAGCCACAGCTGCCCATAAATCTTTGCCCTGCATTTTGTATGATATTTTTAAAAATTCCTTTTTAATTAGGGAAGGGGGAGGAACTGTGTAAAGATTTTATTTATTTTTTTAGAGAGATGGGAAGGGTTGGAGAAATAGAGGGAGAGAAACAGTATTGTGGTAGACAACATGGATGGATTGCCTCTTGCTCGACCCCAAATGGGGACCTGGCCCCCAAACCAGACATGTGCCCTGACTAGGAATGGAACAGGAGACCTTCTGGTCCACAGACCGGTGCCCAGTACACTGAATCACATTAGCCAGGTCTTTATGATTTCTTTTTGGGTGATTTCTTGCAGAGGAACATTGGTGTGGGTATTTTTAAGGCCTGAAAGAGTTCATATTTCCGGGTTGGGACAGTTTATTCTCCCACCATGGTGCAGCAGGAGCTGCCACTGCTTCACGTTGGTGTTTGATAGGTGCTTATTCTGCTCATTGACTATAAATAACAAGTGGTATAAACTATCCATATGATAGGTGACAACGGATGTCACGTGATCTCTTTCTGAGTAGCATCATTTGTGATATTAGTGAGGTTTGATTTTTAGAAGATGTTTACTCGCCATTTATGCAGGAGGGCAAATTTATCCTGTGCTTTGCTGGTCCTCAGGAATCTTAGTATTCTTGCAGGTTTTAATATTTTTTAACTTTGTTTATTTTTAGAGAGAAGGGAATAGAGGGAGAAAGAGAGGGAGAGAAACTTTGATGTTTGAGAGAAACATCGATCGGCTGCCTCACATATGAACCCCAACAGGGGACTGCACCCTCAATCTTTGGTTGTACAGACAGTACTCCAACTACTTGAGCTCCCCGGCCAGAGCTGGACATTTCTTATCAATGGAATCACACAACATGTGGGGTTTGTATCTTGCTGCTTTCCCTGAGAACCATGGTTTTGATGTTCCTCCGTGTTGTAGCAGGTGTCCTTTTTCATGGCTGTATACTATTCTATTGTACAGGTAGACCCTGTGTGTATGGATTTATCAGGTGGTGTACATTTGGGTTGTTTCCACTTTTTGGTTGTTATTGGTGACGCTGCTATGAACATTTCAAGTGTGGTTTTGTATTTGAACTTCTCATTTCTCTTGAGTGCAGGAGAGGAAATTATGGGCCCTTTCATAACTGTGTATTTAACCATTTAGGGAACAATCTGTTTTCCAACGCAGCCGCACCATGACATCTCCACTGCTGCCTCCTCTGTGACGGTTGCCTCGATTTCCTCCTTCACCAACATTGTATACGATTTCCGACAGTTGTCATTTCTGTGTGGTTGGGGCTTGGAGGTTCAATTGTTTTTAAATCTCTTTTAGTGTAATTACATTCTCATTTTTGCAAAAATGGAATCCTGCCTGACTTGGTGGCTCAACTGGTTGTAGCATTGTCCTGCACACCAAAACGGTGTGGAATGGATCCCTGGTCAGGGCACATGCATGAGGCAAATGGATTGATGTCTCTCTCTCTCTCTCTCCCCCTTTCTCTCTCTCTCTCTGACACAACCTTCCTCTCACTCTAAAATTAATAAAGCTATCCTTTGGTGAGAAATAAAAGAAAAAAATAGAGCCTGATTTCAACTCTTTGGAACTGGGTGAGGTTTTTCTTGTGGTTTGTGCCATTAGACAAAAATCCAAAGCAGATGGAGCCCTGGAATGAGTGGCCTCAGTCATGTATCCACAGAGCGCTCAGAAGGCTTTGGCACACTCAAAGGAAAGCCCCATTTCTAGGAGAATCTCCCGACCCTTCTGACGAGGGGCCCTGTGTCTCACCTCCACACCCTTATTGTTCCGTATGGGCTCCCAGACGCCCAGGATCTTCTCTGGTTTTTAGCTCATCCAGCCAGAGCTCAGTGCATGGAGCCTGCTCAGTAAAAATTTCATTAAGTGAGTTGATTTCAGGTCAGAAGACTTTGAGTGTCAGTTATATTTAAAAATTAAAATGATGCCCTGGCTGGTGTGGCTCAGTGGATTGAGTGCCAGCTTGCATACCAAAGGTCGCCAGTTCGATTCCCAGTCAGGGCACATGCCTGGGTTGCAGGCCAGGTCCCCAGTTGGGGGTGTGTGAGAGGCAACCAATCGATGTATCTCTCACACATTGAAGTTTCTCTCCCTTTTTCCCTCCCATCCCCTCTCTCTAAAAATAAACAAACAAATAGAATCTTTTTAAAAAATTAAAATTAAGATGAAAATGAGCCTTGGGGGTGTGGCTCAGTGGATTGAGTCCTGCCTGCCAACCAGAGGGTCACCAGTTTGATTCCCAGTCAGGGTACATGCCTGGGATGTGGGCTGGGCCCCCAGTGGGGGGCGCGCAAAGGATAACCGTACATTTGTTTCTCTCCCTCTTTCTCTCTGCCTTCCCCTCTCTAAAAATAAATAAGTAAATAAAATGTAAAAAAAATTTTTAAATAAGAAATTAAAATGAAATAAGTACCCCCCACCCCCCAAAAGAAAGAAGTATAATAATAAAGGGGGGCTGAGAGGTGGTGGATGAGCATGTGGCCTGAATGGTCATTTCAAAGGTATGCACTTACTGGGTTGGCCAAAAATATCCTTATGTTTTTTCCATAAAGTAGAAGATGTTTTCCATTTTCAGCAGTAACGATTGATTTGGACATTTTGGCGTCGGTGTACTCAGTACCCTGCTGTTTAACCCTCAGGTCTTGACTCACCTGCCCCCGTCTGGAATCTCCCTCCAAATACCCAACCACAGACCACAGCTTCTAATTTCCTGGACACACTCCAGAGCTGCTGCTGCTCAGGGCCCCTGTCACGATGGTATTGCCGGTTGTGGGTCTTTTTTGGATGTTTTCATTTGACAGGTGTGAGATGGTATCTCATTGAGGTTTGAGTTTGCAGCTCTCTGATGGTGAATGACGTTGAGTATTTTTTCATGTTTGTTGGCCATCTGAATGTCGTCTTTGGAGAATTGTCTATTCAGGCCCTTTGCCCTTTGTTTACTTGGGTTGTTTTTCTTCCTAGTGAACACCCCCTTAGTTTATTTGTCCTTCTGAGGACCATCCAGTGACTTAGGCACCAAGGACACTGAGTGGACAGGCCCTTAGGTGCTCTGCACCTTGTCAACACCACGTCAGGTGCATCCTGTGTAACTTCCTGGTTCTCTCAGACCTTCTGGCCACATCTCCTGACCCATGTGGAAAGGGCCCTGCGGTGAGTGGTGTGCGCTTCCTCTTACAGGGGTCGGTGGCGTTCAGAGATGTGATTGTGGACTTCACCCAGGAGGAGTGGCAGCAGCTGAAGCCTGCGCAGAAGGACCTGTACAGGGATGTGATGATGGAGAATTACTGGAACCTGGTCTCACTGGGTAAGGGGGCAGCTTCACTGAGTTACTCACCATCTGCCTGATTATTTAGGATGACAGAGAAATAGAAAAGATGGGCAGATCTGACAATAGGATATTCAAATTTCTCGAAGTAAAAATAAAGTTGATAGGTGATAAAGTGGGGAAGAGTATTTACTGCATGTATGACATTGAGAGGATTGTGAATATATAAAGCGCTCCTTGGAATAAATGAAAAAAGGACCAAATGAAAATAGATAGATCCAGCTTATGAATATACAATTCTTGGATGCAGAAATTCATAGAGTTACACTTTACAAAAGATTTGTAAACCTTAGTAATAGTCAAAGAAGCACCAGTTGAGTCACAGAAATACAATTCTTGCCCATGACGTACACACAGATGAACAACAATGTGAGACGAGGCTAGGTGTGGCTCAGGTGGTTGCAGCTTCATCCTGTACATCAAAAGCTGTGGGTTTGATTTCCTGTTAGGACACATACCTAGGTTGTGAATTTGCTCTGCAGGCGGGGCACATCTGTCAGGTCACCAATTGATGTTTCTGTCTCTCCCCGCCACCGCCCCTATCTTCCTGCCTACTCCCTTCCTCCCTCTCTAAACGTATCCTCAGGTGAGGCATAAAAAAAAGAGTAAGAGCATCCTGTATTATGAGGGTGCAGGGAAAGGGACTCTTCATTTTAGGTGCATGAAGTTGTGACAGCTCTTTTGGAAGACAGTGTAGTGTCATTAGCCAAATTTCAAACATAAAGGTGTTGCCTCTGGTCCCCAGGGTACTGGGAAGGTGCTGGAGGGTTTGGTCTGATTCCTGAGGTCCTCTTCCCGCGGAGTGGACAGTGGGCTGTAGAGAGTAGGGGAGGCTGCTGCGTTGGTGATGGTCATGGTGTGTCGGTCTGGTCCAGTTCAAGGTGTTCTCCTGTGCGGTGGCATTTGTTAACAGTCTGGACAGTGAGAGGGAAGGGGTGAGTCAAAGATGACTAGTGAGTCTTTTTTTTTTTTTAAGATTTTATTTATTTATTTACTTATTTATAGACAGAGGGGAAGGAAGGGAGGGAGAGAGAGAGAGAGAGAGAGAAACATCAATGTGTGGTTGCCTCTCGTGCACCCCCAACTGGGGACCTGGTCTGCAACCCAGGCATGTGCCCTGATTGGGAATCATATTAGTAACCCTTTGGTTCTCAGGCCAGCACTCAATGCACTAAGCCATACCAGCCAGGGGAGGATCTTCACTTTTTTAATGAGATTTTTGTGTAAGATCTCACAGTTTTTGGAATTTAAGAGGAACCCGTATGTCTATGTGCAAAGTCTGGAACACAGGACAGCCCCCTAGGCTTGGAACAGAGATGAGGAACCGACAGGACAAATCACAAGGGAATTGGAGCAGCTGTGGTCAGCAGGGAGGGACGAGAGTGCAAAGAGGAGAATAAGGAGCCAGCAGCCAGGGCTGAGCCACTCCTGGGCAACATAGGAAGGTGGGAGCTTGGCTGGGGGGTGGAGAGATAAAGTCAACCAGAACCTACATGTGAGGTGGCTCTTACTTTATCATTTCTAATTAAGTCAGTGCTTTGAGAAGCCCAGTTGGATGGGGGTGTGCAGGACGAGGCCTGGAAGCAAAGAGCCGGGTGCAGTGAACCCTCACTGGGCTTGTGGGATTCTTTGATCCGCTCCTCCAAGCCCGTGTTCCTCTTCTTTCTCTTCAGGGTCTGTCCGCCCAGCTCTGAGTTCCCCTGGCCGCCTTTGCACCCACTCCCAAGGGGACCTTTCTCTCTCTGCTCATCTCACTACAATTTACTGTCTCAGCTCACTGCTTCCCTTCCCCCTTGGCTCCCAGAGCAGGCTGTCCCCTGCTCTCAGGCTGTGCGTTGTAATGCCTTCAGAATGTCGTCCCTCCCAGCTTTGTTAACTACATGTGTGTCATCATCCATCCCTTTCCCCTCCCCTCAGACTTGGAAACTAGACCTGACAGGAAAGAATCAGACCCACAGGAGGACAATTTGGAAGACAGACCATCCACTACGGTGGTTGCAGAAGGAGCCACAAGGAATGGTGCCCTGGGTTGTGCCTGGGAAGGAGCGGCAGAGACACTCCAGACACAGGGTGACTGGATAGGGTGGCGACAGGGGAGCCCAGGGTCCTGTCATGGGTATTTGGACATGTCTGAAGCATCAGTCCCTGAATGTTGTGAATTTAATGCATTCGTCCACCAAGGCCCCACGCCAGCCCCACCAAGATCAGAAGGACCGAGAGGAGTAGAGACGCACACATTCACCGTGTGTGGGAAGGACTCAGGTACTTCAAGCCTCGGTCTTTCCTCCAAACTCCATGTAGAGAAGAAGCCCTACAAGTGCGGACAGTGTGGCAAGGCTTTCAGCTATAACTCGTCCCTGAAGGAGCACCAACGAATCCACACTGGGGAGAAGCCTTTTTCATGTGCCACATGCGGTAAGCAGTTCACTCTGCGGTCTTCCCTCACCACCCACCAGCGCCTGCACACCGGGGAGAAGCCATATGTGTGTGGTGCCTGCAGCAAGGCCTTCAGCCAGAAGGCTCACCTCATGCAGCACCAGAGGACACACACCGGGGAGAGTCCGTACACATGTGGGGAATGTGGCAAGGCCTTCAGCCAGAAGGCACATGTCATACAGCACCGGAGGACACACACCGGAGAGAAGCCATATGCATGCGGGGCCTGTGGAAAGGTGTTTAGCCAGAAAGGGAACATCATCCGGCACCAGAGGACACACACCGGGGAGAAGCCATATGTGTGCGGGGACTGCGGAATGGCCTTCAGGCTGAACAGGAAACTCATCGAGCATCAGAGTACGCACACGGGGGTGAAGCCCTATTTCTGTAGGGACTGCGGCATGGCCTTCAGTCGCAATGATTACCTCATCACACACCAAAGGACGCACACCGGGGAGAAGCCTTACGTGTGTGGGGACTGTGGCAAGGCCTTCATGCACAACAGGAGCCTTATTGCCCACCAGAGGACGCACACTGGGGAGAAACCATATGTGTGCGGGGACTGTAACAAGGCCTTCAGCCGGCAGGAGTGCCTCAAAGCACACCAGAGGACGCACACCGGGGAGAAGCTGTACGCGTGCAGAGATTGTGGCAAGGCCTTCAGACATAAAGGGAACCTCACCCTACACCAGCGGACTCACACAGGGGTGAAGGCCTATGTGTGCAGTACCTGCGGCAAGGCCTTCAGCCGGAACAGGAGTCTCATTGTCCATCAGAGGGTGCACACTGGGGAGAAGCCATATGCATGCACAGACTGTGAAAAGGCCTTCAGTCGGAGTGAGCACCTCATGGTACATCAGCGGACACACACGGGCGAGAAGCCATACATGTGTGGCCAGTGCGGCAAGGACTTCACGCAAAACTACTCTCTCAGGGAGCACCAGCGCGTGCACACCGGGGAAAAGCCCTACACGTGTGACCAGTGTGGCAAGGCCTTCAGGCAAAACTCCTCGCTCAGGGAGCACCAGCATGTGCACACCAGGGAGAAGCCCTACACATGTGACCAGTGTGGCAAGGCCTTCAGGCAAAATTCCTCGCTCAGGGACCACAGGCGCGTGCACTCTGGGGAGAAGCCCTACAACTGCAGCCAGTGTGGCAAGTTCTTTAGCCTCAAATCCTCTCTCAGGAAGCACCAGCGTGTCCACACAGGGGAGTAGCCCTACCAGTGCTCCATCGGCCAGAAGCCCCGGAGGAGGGTGCACACATAACAGAAAGGTGGGAAATCTCAGTATCCACACTCAACTGGTTGGTCCTGAGCCCATGAGTCGGTACCAGACTTGACCCTGGAGCCCATGGGTAGGATGCAAGAGAAGTCCTGCCCATACAGGTCATAGAATGTGGGCTCTGGGGACAGGCCACACCATGCTCACCATTTGATTCCACAGCATCTGCAGGGCACTGTGGAATGCAAGCCCCCCTACGGGTCTAGTATCTGGGAGCGTGGCCGGGAGCACTGTGTAGACCGAGGTGGAGTAAACTGTCCTGTGAGCTTGGACAATGCATTTAGTCTCTGGGTCTTCACCTCAACAGAAAAAGGAGGAGCGGGAGCAGGAAAGAACAGGGGGAGGTGGGCTCTACGGGGAATTTGTCGGTTTGTCACACATGCCTGGATCTAGATGGATCAGGTCGTGCCCATCTGTGTGTGTGCTTGTTTTCCCCACACACAGCCCCTAGTTTCCATGCAACACCAAGTGGAAGCCCTAAACTCATAAGCTGTAGAAGTTAGCAGGTGGATCCTGAGGAGAAATGAGTATTTTTTACAGAATTAGGAAGTAACACTAGTCACCTCAGATACCACTTTCTTATAGTGGTCTGTTAAAACAAATTTTTTAATAAAACTTTTAATTAAGTGAGATTAGTGTCATTTTAAACAGTCATCCGGTGCAAAAGATCCAGGGACCAGTTGTCCTGTTCAAATGAGTGTCAGCATTTGTAGGGATGGCGGTCAAATACCCTACAGGAACCCCCAAGAATCCAGGAAGCCTACCAAAGGCCACCTACCCCTCACATCCCTGTATTCCTGGCTTGGGAATGGTCACACAATTTCTCATACTAGTTATCAGAACAGGTTTCCCTGGGGTTTGCCAGTCTCTCATGACCAGAGAGAAATACTAGCGGAAAATTACATCTGTCCATCCGTAGCCCCCATCCCCCAACACACACACCAAAGCATCAGGAGACTTGAAGGATTTCCCATCTCCTTTATCATGGATGCTCATTTACCCAGTAAACATTCCCCATGGCGTGAAATTTCATCAGGGGAATTTTCCTTTGGCGCAACTTTCTTTATAAAGCTGCGTAGAAGGAAGGGAATGTGTCCTTACAGGTGATCACCTGTTTTCCAGAGGGGCTGAGAGGTGACAAGTGAAGAAGGAGGGCGAGAGTGAAGTTGGCCTTTCTCTTCTGCTGAATGCCATGTAGCACAGGGATGTTCATGTGACAGTGACAGTTGTGTCTGATGGGGGTAGAGGGAGATTTGGGTCAAGAAGGAGGCTGAGTTTTGTTTTGTTTCTTTCTCTCTGAGTGTTGGGGGAAGAGGCAGTTTGAAGAAATAAGAAAGTGGATGCCTCATACATGAAGACCTAGAATTTCTGCATCCTCTTCTAAGCAGAAATCTCAAGAGACAGAGAGGCTTCAGGTGAACAGCAAGTCACTCAAGTATCTGAGCGCTCCCTCCCTCCCAGGCACTGGGAGTCCAGCAGTGAGCGAACCAAACCTGTAGTCTCGCAGAGCCCCCACTGCTCATTTCTGAGCCAGATTAGAGGTGATGAGGTAGAAAGTGAAGGGAGGGGCTGTTTCAGTTCTGGCAGTCAGGGAGGGTCTCTCTCAGAAGGGGACATTGGGGCACATTCCCAGTTATTAAACAGAAGAAAGCCATCCCCTGCTCTCAGGCTGTGCCTTGTGGTGTCTTGGGAAGGTCCTTTCTCCCAGCATTGTTACCTCTCTGTGTGCTGTCAGCTGTTTCCCCGTCCCCTCACACTTGGAGACTAGAGCTGACGTGCAAGAATCAGACCCATAGGACGATATCTGGGAAGACAGACCATTCCTTGCAGTGCTGGTAGAAGCACCCAGGAGGAATGGTTCCCAGGATTGTTCCTGTGAAGGAGCAGGGACACAGGGTGACTTGGTGGGGCAGCAATGCTGGAGACCAGTCACCAGTCATGGGTTCATGGGTGGCTGTACATGACCCAAGCTTTAGACCCTGAATATCATGAATTTAAGGCATTCGAACACCAAAGCCACTTGCCAGCCCCACTGAAATGGGAAGGACCGAGTGGGATAGGTCCCACTCACCAGGCTTTGGAAGTCTCAGGTACTTCAAGGCTCATCCTCCCTCCAAATTCCTCGCAGAGAAAAAAGCCCTTTGAGTGCATGGAGTGTGGTAGGCTTACGGCTATAACTGGTGCCTGAAGAAGCACCAAATAATCTACATGGGGAGAACTCCTTCCTCAGCACCTCATATGGGAACTGTTCACCCAGCAGTCCTGCCTCACCACCCGCCAGCACATGCACACCGGAGAGAAGCCTTGTGCCTGCCTGGACTGGGGCAAGGCCTTCTCCCTATGGAGCTGTGTCAAGGCACAGCTCCATCTCACAGAGCACTGGCGAGTGCACACCCCCCGGAAGCCTTATGAGCTCAGCCAGTGTGATGAGGCCTTTAGCAGGAACTCTTCCCTCTCACGACACAGGTGCGTGCACAGTGGGGAGAAGCCCTAGGAGTGCTCATCTTTCAGAAACGCTCATCCTAGAGGCGCACCAGACCAGCCACACCAGCGAGATGTGTCAGTGACTTTGTCAGGAACTTCTCGTTCACCCTCCACTGGAGGATCCATACGGGAGAGAAGCCCTAAGAGAGTAGTAAGTGGGCAAAAAACTTCATCAGGAACTTGAACCTCACGCAACACCAGAGGAGGATGCACCTGTACCAGGGAGGGGGCCCTGGGGCCCCAGAACCCTCACCTGTGGGTGCATCCTGAGCCCATGCGCAGTGCCAGAAATGACATTGGAGCCCACATGTAGGACTTAAGAGAAGTCCTGCCCAGACGTGTCTTAGAAATGGGGCCACTGGGGACAGGCCACACCATGCACACAAGCAGCTTTTATAGCACTGGCAGTGCTGCATGGAGCACAAGCCCCCCCACAGGTCTAGTGTCTGGGAGTGTGGCCAGGGGTTCTGTGGCTCCAGACCCAGATCCAGTAAACTGCTGTAGGAGCTTGGACCACACAATCAGTGTCTCTGGTCTCCACCTCCTGGACAGTAAAGTGGAGGAGAAAGGAGGGTGGGCTCCATGGGGACATTGTCACTTGGTCACACATGCCTGGATCTGGTCCAGAGTTTGGGTTGTCACCATCTGTGGCTGTCCTCTCTTACCTTCCCCACACCCAGCCCCCAGTTTCCCTGGAACAGAAGGTGCTAAGTGGCTCACGAGGGGAACAAACTTTTTTCAGCTTTAGGAAGTAGCAGTAATGGCATCGGATGCCGTAGTTTCTCATAGTGGTCTGTTAATTTGTTTTAAAAGGTTTTTAAATTTATTGTTACAGAGGGAGAAAAATGTCAATTTGCTGCCTCTCCAAGGCTCCGAACTGGAGCCTTGCCCCCAACCTGGGTTATGCGCCCTAACTGGGAACCGAGCCCGTGACTCTGGGCTTATAGGCCCGCTCTCAACCCACTGAGCCACAGCAGTCAGGGCGAACTTTCTGTATGTCCGCCCGTCTATGAGGGGCTGTGGGTGGACACAAGACGTCTCCACACTGGCTATAGCGCTTCTTGTCCCCCCTGGTCCAACAGCACTGACTTTCTTAGAATTTCCCTCCCCCCTTCCCCAGTTCGCCCTCCTCATCTCCCCGCACCCCTCTCTGTTTTCTCACTTTCTTCTGTGGTCCCCACTCCCTCCATCCCTCCCCTCCGGTCTGGCCCCGGTACGCCCGCTCTCGTACCCTTCCCGCCTTACGAGCCCTCGTGCCACATCCCGCCTCATCCCACACGAGCCCCGCCTTCTCGACCCCGCTGCCGAGGGGACTTCTGGGACGCGACGCCACGTGCAACCAATTCCGGCTCGGGCCCAGGGGGCAGCGCGCCCGCTACGGGGAGGTGGTTAGAGGCCGCGGTGGCGCACGTACTTCTGGGAAGTGTAGTCGGCCCCTGTGCGCAGACTCAGTGCTGACGCCGCGGGGTGAGGCGGCTCGGTGGGCGCCATGCCTTTTTCTCAAGGAGGTGCACGATTGGGCTGGTGACGTCTCGAGTGGGTAGGTCGCTGGGATGCGGGGCCTGGGAAGGGGCGTTGGACTCGGGAGCAGGTGCTGATCGGGGAGGGGTCGTGCAAGTGAAGGTGATGCCTGTGTGTGTGTGTGTGTGTGTGTGTGTGTGTGTTGGGCTGAGACTCCCGGGCCGTTTCTACGTGGCTCCGCGGTTATCACCGCGTGTGTGCGGGTGGCCTCCTGTGTCTCCCCTTCGCTTGTGGGTGTGTGGGCTGCCTGTCTTGGCCTCCCCTGCGTCCCTGTGTCCGTCTGTGTGCGCGTCCGCCTTTGTTTCCCTCCGCCGTGTCTCCGTGTGAGGGCGCCATCCAGGGGTCCACCTGTGTCTGGTCTCTTCCTGTGCGCCTGTGTGTCTGGGTGTGAATGTGTCTGTGCGTGTGGGGCGCATCTGTCCTGTCCGAGCCTTCCCCTGTCTGTTTGCACCTGCGTCTCTGTCTCTGGGCACGGCTGGCCTGTGAGTGGGTGCGTCGGGGGTGCCCTCCCGAGAGCGTGAAGAACACGGCCCTGCTGGACAGACGGGCCTGGCGGAGCCGCCTGCCTGCGGGCCCCAGAGCCCATCTCCTTCCTGCCCTCAGAGCCTCCCCTGGCTCCGGAAGGACAGGACGTGTGTGGTAGCCAAGTGTGGGCTAAGGAAGAGGGTCAGAGACCCCTGCCCCATGCTGACCTGGGTGGATTTGTTCAGCGAGTGTGTTTTTGGTGCTCAGGGTATCGTTGTGGGCATTTTGTAGGCCTCCCGGTGACTCAGAGGTAGGGACCTTCACCATCCCCATTTTGCAGATGGGGAAACTGAGGCTTAGAGACCTAAAGAGAATCAACTAACTGTACACCCAGGCAGGATTCTGAGTCCTAGAGCCCCCACACTAACCACCCCACAGTTGGAAATCCTCGCTTCCCCCCTATAAACAAAGGACGGAAAGAAATGCCTGAAAGCTTCAACAGAGGAGGAGCAGCCGCCACCCATGACTCTGCGGACACGTATCTGAAGCCACACAGGGTTCAGAGGTGACCAGCCCCATGCACATGCCACTTCCAGGGCCACTGTGCCTTCATGGACTCCTTTTAAATGAAGTAAAAATTAAGAGTTGTGATTGCATTGCTGTAAGGGCAAAAACAATCCAGACTCGATTAGATTTGCTTTTTCTCTGAGAATTTTAAAAGAAATGATATTTTGAAGGGCACCTACAGGTGTCAGGAGTCCTTGGCCACCTGTGCCTCCTGGGTAAGTCTACTCTGGTGGATCTTTTTTCTGGCAAATGGCACCTGTGTTGTTGACCTTGGGGTACAGGGATAGGAATCAGAGACCGCAAGTCCAGAAAGAATACATTTGTAAAAATTAAATTGTTTAAGAAATTATGAAGCCACTGCACCTAGGGACATGACATAATTCCTGCTTCCTGGAGATAACCTGGCATTTCAGACTGGACACCCAGCATCTATCCACCTTTCCAGGGTGTGTTGGGTGGGTGGGTGGGTGGTCTACTTCTAGGATCAGTGCTACAGTAAACATCGTTCATGTGTTTGTGGGTTTTAGAGAGAGAGGAGAAGGGATGAAAACACTGACAAGTTGCCTCCCACAGGCACCCTAACCAGGGATCAGGGCATCAAACTCACAGCCTAGGTACCTGCACCATACGGGGTTCGAACCTGTAACCTTTTGGTGTACAGGACGATGCTCCAGCCAACTGAGCCACCCAGACAGGGCTGGACTGAGTCTTTACCTTGTGCCACACAGCTCAAGGCTCCCTACATGTTTGTGTTTGTTGAGCCTCACTGTAACCCCTTGAGATACAAGGAAGACTGGGAGGGTGGGGGCAGAGTTGTGATGTCTTCTGGGGCCCAGGGCCATCACGCAGACCCAGGGCAGGGTCAGAGGGTCCTGTTCCCCTAGGATGTGGGAGTTAGTGCACACATGTGTGTGTTTTGGGAAGGGTGTCAGTGTGTGGATTTCAGGTGTGCACCAAGCAGGTATACCCTGACATACTCAGTCAAACCCCTGTTCTGCCATCTTAGGCAAGTGGCTTATCTTTTGGGGCCTCAGTTTCCGCATCTGTGAAATGTGATGAATGGAAATAGCCCCCACCTTGTAGGGTATCAGAAGGATTAAAACATAGATGTTTGTTGAGTACCTTGGATGCCTTTGGCCCTCCACATGTGTTCCCTGTTAACCTGTGTGCATGTCCCTGTCTGCCTGTCTTCTGGTGGGTGTGTCTGTCTGTCCTGTCTGCATTGGGTGTTGGACATTGACCTGCTCTCTCACTGCACCTTTCTCTTTCTCCCCCTGTTCACAGCCTGCTTGTGCCCTGGTCACCATGGGCACTGGAAGGATGGCCACCCAGCCTCTGACCAAGAAGGCCCTGGTAAGTCATGCCACCTCTTCCTTGGATTAGGCTTCCGGGCAGGGATGACCGTCTGCCCGCCTGACCTGCTCAGGGCCCAGGGCCCTAGCCCGGTCTACTAGGGTTCTGTCTACCCTGAGGAGGGAGAGTAGTGTCATGACAGTAGCTTTTGTCAGCTTTAGGGGACAAGATAGCTCAGGAGTGACTTCAGTCATGTACCCATAGAGCACTCAGAGGGCTTTGGCGCACTTGGAGGGAAGCCCCATTTCTAGGGGAATCTCCCCACACCTCTGAGGAGGGGCCCTGTGTTTCACCTCCACGGCCTTATTGTTCCGTGTTCAGATCTCTGGGACCTTCTCTGATTTTCAGCCAGTCCCAACTCAGCCTCGGTGTGTGGAACTTTCTCGGTAAAAATTTCATTGAGTGAGTTAATTTAGGGTCGACTTTCAGGAGGAGTTATATTGAAAAAATTAAATTGAAATAAGTACAACAAAGTAGGGCAGGAGGAAACTTTGGGAGGTGGTGGATTAGATTGTAGCCTCAATGGTCACTTCAAAGGTGTGCATTTATTGGTTTGGCCAAAAAGTCCATTATGTTTCTTCCGTCAAGTAAAAGGCACATTTAAAGTCCGTTATGTTTCTTCCGTAAAGTAAAAGGCACATTTTTAATTTTCACCAGTAACTTTATTGATTTGGATATTTTAGCGATGGTGTCCCCAGTGCTCCCATCTGCTGTTTAAGCCTCAGGTCTTGAACTACCAGCCCTACCCAGAATCTCCCCCCACAGACCCAACCTCAGACCACCCCTTCTAATTTCCCAGACACCCTTAGAACTAATGCTGCTCAGTCACTTGTCACGATGGTATTGATCAGATTGAGGGTCCTTTGCGGGGCTTCTGTCAGGTGTGACATGATACGTCATTGTGGTTTTTATTTGCAGCTCTCTGATGATGAGTGACACTGAGCATTTTTTCATATGTTTGTTGGCCGTTTGTGTATATGTCCTCTTTGGAGAAATGTCTATTCAGGCCCTTTGCCCAGCGTTTAAGTGGGTTTTTGTCTTCCTGGTAAACAGCCCCATAGTTTATTTGCCCATCCAAGGACAATCCAGTGTGCTCAGGCACCGAGGTCACTGAGTGATCAGGACCTTCAGAGCTCCACACCTTATTGACACCACATCAAGTGCATCCTGTGTGCCTTCCCGACCCTCTCGGCCCTTCTGGCCACATCTCCCGACCTCTACAAGGAGGCCCTGTGGTGAGTGGTGTGCACTTCCTCTTACAGGGGTTGGTGGCGTTCAGAGATGTGATCGTGGACTTCACCCAGGAGGAGTGGCAGCAGCTGAAGCCTGCGCAGAAGGACTTGTACAGAGACGTGATGATGGAGATCTACTGGAACCTGGTCTCGCTGGGTAAGGGGACAGTTTCCCTACATACTCACCATCTGCCTGATTCTTTAGGATGACAGAGAAATCGAAAAGTTGGACAGATCAGACAGGTAGGATGTTCACATTACAGGAAGCTAAATATAAAGTTGATAGGTAATGAAGTGGGGAAGAGTATTTACCACATGCACTATAGTCAGAGAATTATAAATATATAGAGAGCTCCAAGGATTAAATGAGAAAAATACCAAATGAATTATACCAAGTTGGACCAAGCTTATGAGCGTGCAAACACAGTTGTAGAAATGCATGAAGTTACACTTTATAAAAGATTTTTAAACCTTACTATAACAGTCAAAGAAGTAGCAGTTGAGTCACAGAAATACAATTCTTGCCCATGAGATACACAGATTAGAAGACTACCAGCCCCGGCCAGGTGTGGCTCAGTTGGTTGGAGCATTGTCCAGACCACAAAGGTTGTAAGTTCGACTTCCTGTCAGGATACATACCTACATTGTGTGTTTGATCCCCAGGCGGGGCACACCTGGGAAGCAACTGGTCCTTGTTTTTCTCATGAATTTTTCTTTGTCTTTCCGCTTTTCCCTCTCTAAGCACATCTTCGACTGAGGCATAAAAAAAAAAGATAGTAACAGCATCCTGTTTTATGAGGGCATAGGAAAAGGACTCCGGGTTTTTATTTATTTACTTATTTATTTTTAAGGAGAGGAGAAGGGAGGCAGAAAGAGAGGGAGAGAAATGTCTGATGTGTGAGAGATACAGCTGGGGACTTTGCTCGCAACCCAGGCACGTGCCCTGATTGGGAATGGAACCGGCGACTTCGCAGTTCGCAGGCTGGGACTCAGTCCAGTGAACCATAGCAGTCAGGGCAAGGACTCCTTATGTTGGATGTGTGAAATTGGGACAACTCTTTGGGAAGACAGTTTTGCGTTATCAGCTAAATTTTAAATGATTCATTTCTGGAATATATCCTTCAAAAATGTTCCTATTTTTGTGCAGAGTTTTTCATAGTAAGAAAAAAAAAGAGAAAGGCCCCAGATGCCCACCTAGAAGACTGACCAAACAAATCAGGATGTAGCAATATGATGGAAATCATGACACTCTTCAAAGATGAGCACCCTTTGTAGTCACTTACACAGAAAGATCTGTCTGGATAATGTCATTCAGGAAAAATAACTTTCAGAGTGGGAAAAGGTCCCATTTCTCTAACAGTTTTTCTGGATGTGTAACTTACCTACAACTAACTGCACATAGCGAATGATGTGATGCATTTTGCCTTTTGTATTCACCTGGAAAATCATCGTTGTGATGCACACATGTCCATTAGCCCCCAAATTTTTTCTTTCCTTTTGACCACCCCCCATGACTACTGTGGTTAGGTTGCCTACTCTAGAACTTTATATATGTGGAATCATATGCCACGTAATCTTTTTTTTTTATCTGAGTTCTTACACTTGTCATTATTTCTTTGAGGTTCACCCATGTTGTGTGTATGTAGGAATAGTTCCCTTCATTTTTCCTTTCTTTTTTTTTTGATTTGAGAGAACAAGGGTGACAAACATCAGTCAGTTGCTTCCCATACAAGCCCTGAAGTGGGATTGACCAGCAGTCGTTAGGTGCACGTGATGATGCTCCAACCAGTGGAGCCACACGGCCAAGGCAAGAGCTGACTTCTCTTCATTGCTGAGTAATAGTCTGCTTCAGGGACAGACCACCATGTGTTTGTCCTTTCACTTGGTGATGAACATAAGGCTTGTTCCAGTTCTAGACCCAGGGGAGGGGTCTCACACTAAAGGGTTTGTGGTGCCAGTGAGGGCTTTAATGGGGGTAGGGAGACAGCTGCTTACCATGCCTGCTTTCTTTGTTGCCTCCTAGGAAGGAGGGTACATGTGACAGGATCTTCCCTTTTTTAATGAGATTTTTGTGTAAGATCTCACGGTTTTTCTTTTTCTTTTGTAAAGATTTTATTTATTTATTTTTAGAGAGAGGGGAATGGAGGGAGAAAGAGAGGGAGAGAAACATCAGTGTGTGGTTGCCTCTCACACACCCTCCACTGAAGTTCAGCCCTCAACCCAGGCACATGCCCTGACTGGGAATTGATCAGGTGACCCCTTGCAGGCTGGCACTCAGTCCACTGAACCACACCAGCCAGGGCAGACCTCATAGTTTTTAAATGTTTGGATGAACCTCAAAGTCCAAGTGTAGAGTCCAGAACTCAGGACATCTCCCTAGGCTGGAAACGGAGATTGAGGAACCTATGGGATAAGGCATGCAGGTATTGGAGCGGGTATGGTTAGCAGGGAGGTTCGAGTGTGCTAAGCAGAGGGGTGAGGTGCCAGGCCACTCCCAGGCAGCGTTGGAAGGTAGGTGCTTCACTGGCAGATGGAGAGACAGAGGGCAACCAGCACACCCATGTGAGAGTCAGATCTTTCTTTATTAGTAGTAATAACAGTTGATGCTTTGAGAAACAAAGCTGGCTGGTGACATGCAGGATGAGGCTTGGAAGTGAGGAGCTGGGTGCAGTGAATCATCACTGGGTTTGCAGGAGCCTTTCATCTGTTCCTCCAGGCCCACATTCTTCCTCTTTCTCTTCAGGGTCTTTCCTTCCAGCTCTGAGCTCAGCTGGCCACCTTTCTACCCACTCCCAAGCAGATATTTCTTGCTCAGTGCTCACCTCCCTACAATTTACTGTCTTAGCTTACTGCTTCTCTTCTCCCTCTGTCCCCATGACAGGCTGTCTTCTGCCATCAGGCTGTGCCTTGTCATATCTTGGGAAGATCCTCCCTCCCACCATTGTTAACTACATGTGTGTCGTCTCTTTCCCCCTCACTTCAGACTTAGAGACTAAACCTGATCTGAAAGAATCGGACCCACGGGAGGACAAATGGGAAGACAAACCATCCATTGTGGTGGTGGTGGAAGGACCCACGAGGAATGGTGCCCAGGGTTATGCCTTTGAAGGAGCAGGGACACAGGGTGACCAGGTAGGGTGGCAACAGGGGAGTCCAGGGACCTGTCTGGGGAATTTAGACATGTCCCAAGTGTTAGCCACTGAATATTGTCAATTTAATGCATTCGTCCACCAAAGCCACATGTCGGCCCCACTGCAATCAGCAGGACTGAGAGGAGACAGGGCGCACGCATTCACCACGTGTGGGAACAACTCAGATACTTCCAGCCTTGGTCTTCCCTCCCAACTTTGTGCAGAGAAGATCTACAAGTGCGGACACTGTGGCAAGGCTTTCAGCTATAAATCGTCCCTGGGTAAGCATCAGCGAATCCACACTGGGGAGAAGCTCTTCTCGTGCACCACGTGCGGTAAACAGTTCACCCTGCCGTCTTCCCTCACCATCCACCAGCGCGTGCACACCGGGGAGAAACCTTACGTGTGTGGGGACTGTGGCAAGGCCTTCAGCCAGAAGGCTCACATCAACCGGCACCAGAGGACACACACTGGGGAGAGGCCATATGCATGTGGGGACTGTGGCAAGGCCTTCATCCAGAAAGGGAATCTCGTCCTGCACCAGAGGACGCACACTGGGGAGAAGCCATACACATGTGGGGACTGCGGAAAGGCCTTCAGCCAAAACAGGAGCCTCGTCGTTCATCAGAGGATGCATACCGGTCAGAAGCCTTACTCGTGCAGGGATTGCGGAAGGGCCTTCAGCCAGAATGAATGCCTCATCCTGCACCGGAGGACACACACCGGGGAGAAGCCGTACACATGTGGTCAGTGCGGCAAGGCCTTCAGGCAGTACTCCTCCCTCAGGACGCACCAGCGTGTGCACACTGGAGAGAAGCCCTACAAATGCAGCCAGTGTGGCAAGGCCTTTAGCAAGAACTCTTCTCTCAGGAAGCATGGGCTCGTGCACACCAGGGAAGTAGCCTTACCAGTGCTCCATCTGCCAGAAGCACTTGACAGACCACACTGTAGAGAAGCCTTGTAAGTGCACCAGTGCGGCAAAGCCTTCATCAGGAACTTCTTGCTTTCCGTGTACCAGAGGATCCACGTGGGAGACAAGCCCTATGAGTGTGTCGAGTAAGGGAAACCTTCAGGAACTTCAACCTCACAGGACACATAGCAGGGAGGTGGGGGATCTCAGACTTGCAGGTCTTGAGGCCATGTGGGCAAGTTCAAAACTGACATTTGGATCCCACTGGTAGGAAGTCCTGCCCAGACAGGTCATAGAAATGTGGGCTCAGGGGACAGGCCATGTCATACTCAGTGTTTGCTTCTGCACCGTCTGTATGGCCATATGGAAAGTAAGCCCCGCTACAGGTCTAGTATCTGGGAGTGGGGAGGGGCACTGTGGCTGCAGACCAAGCTGGAGTAAAGTGTCCTACGAGCTTGGACAACACATTTAGTGTCTCAGGGTTTTCATTTCCTCGATAGTAAAGTGGAGGGTTAGGAGGAGGAAGGATTGGGGAGGTGGGCTCCAGGGGACTTTGTCACTTTGACACACATGATTCGGATTAGTCTAGAGATCAGGTTGTCCCCATCTGTGTTGGTTTCGCCACACCCAGTCCCTAGTTTCCCTGCAACACCAGCTGGAAGGCCCCAAGCTCATGAGCTGTAGAAGTTACCAGGTGTTTCATGAGGAGGAAAAATATTTTTTTCAGGGTTAGGAAGTAACAATAATTTCTTCAGATACCAAAGTTTCTCATAGTGGTCTTTTGGTCTTTTTTTTTTAGAAAAGCCAGCATAAAGCACTTTTATTGCAATTTTTTTCCTAAGTTTTATTTATTTTTAGACAGAGGGGAGAGGGAGAGAAACGGCAATGTGTGGTTGCTTCTCATGGACCCCCTACTGGGGACCTGTCCCACAACCCAGGCATGTGCCCTGACCAGGAATTGAACCCGCAAACTTTCTCTTTCTAGGACAATGTCCAGTGAAACTGAGCAGGACTGGTCAGGACATCTACTTATTTTATATCTTTTTAAGCCCCAAAACATCACATATTTTAAAAATCCCATCTGTCTCTCTCCCTCCTATGTCTCCCATTGTCTTTATGCAGAGAACGCATTTTTCCATCCACAGGCTGCTGGCCACCTACATGTCTTTCTTGTTTTCCATTTATTAGTGTGTTGTTAACTGAACTTCTGAGTATTTTCTCTCCACCTAGAATTTGTTTTTCTGTATAAACATGTTGGTTTCCTTACCCGTGAGTTTTGGTTTGTCACGTCCTCTGACATCTTTATTTAGATACACCCGACACACCATAACGTGCACAATTCATTGGTTTTTGGTTGTGCAGCCATCCCCATAGTCAATTTCACAATACAGGGTGGGCCAAAGTAGGTTTATAGTTGTGAGTAGGTGAAACGCGGAGTTTATTTTTGTATTATTGTTTGTTGTGTGTTTTTTGGTTTTGTTTTTTTTTTTCATATAAACCCTACCCTGCATTTTCATCATCCTGAAAAGGAAGCTTTGCTGTCATTTCTACCCATCTACTTCTCTTTGCCACTGGGACGATATTGAAGGGAGAGAACACTGATGTGAGAGAATTGAGCAGTTGCCTCCCATACGCCCCTCACCCAGGAATCAGAATTGGTTGTATAGAAGACTCTGCAGCCAAGGGCTGGGCGCTTCTTATAAATGGAATCACACACACCATGTGGTTCTTGTGTCTGGCTGAGAATTATGAATTATAATTTTGATGTTCATCTGTGATTTAGCAGGTGTCCTTTTTCGTGACTCTATACCATTCCGTCTGCGTTTGGGTCATTGCCACTTTTTAGTTACCAGTAATGCTGCTGCAAACATTTGCATACACTTGTTTTGTTTCAGCTAATTTCTCTTGGTAGTCATGGAGGTTTTTGGTGCTTGAGAGTGGTATGTTTATTTTTTAATTGTTTTGTTTTTTAGATTTTATTTAGAGGAAGGGAGGGAGAGAAACATCAGATTCGCGCGCACCCTGGGGGCCTGGCCTGCAACCTAGGCTTGTGTCCTGGACTGGGAATACGAACCCGGGAGCCTCTGGTTCACAGACCTGCACTCAATGCAGTGAGCCACACCAGCCAGGGCAGAAAGGCTTGCTTTCTTGGCTAGGGAAGTTGCTACAGAGGCTCCCTTTCCCAGCACACAGAATTTCAAGTACTCCCCTCCTGTGCTATCTTTCCTTGTGATGTTCTGAACGCCTGGCAATCAGGGCTGCTGAATCAACTGCTGAAAAGTGTTTCCTCCCTGTCTTGGTTTACTATCTATCCTGCCTAACACATGCGCCATAGAGGTCAGAACGGACGCAGAGGGGAGTTGCTGGACCTAAGACTAGCCTGTCAGTCTACTCTAGGGATAAAGAAGCGATGGTCACAGGTGGAACTTCCAGGAGCGCCACAGACTGGGAAGTTAGTTGGTAATTCAGATCGTCCCACACTCCAAACTTACATAAACCCAGCGGGAGAAAGAGATGCGCTCTTGCGAACCTGGCCAACACGATTAGTGTTCCCGGGCTGGATGGCACCGGCTCTGCCGATGGTGCTACATCCCACGTGGCGCCTGCCCAGCAGCGGATCCCAGGAGGGAGCCTGAAGCCAGACAGCGGCCTGGAGCGAGATGAGCTGCCTGGGTGACCCTCCTCCGCCCCCTCCAGCTCGCTCTGCGCCCTGTCCCGCTCCCCACATCCCTGCACCCCTCCCTCCACCCCTCCACCCACCTCGCTCCTGCCCGGTCCCAGTCCTGCTCTTTCCACTCCCTTTTTCACTACCCACTGCCCTGCACTGTCTTCCTCCCGAAAGCGGTGCCGCCAGGGCTTCTGGGAGATGTTACCTGCCTTCTCCCGCTCCTCCCATCACCGCCCAAGCCCCTCGAGGCCCAGCCCGGGGTGGGGGCGGGTGGGGCTTGGTGGCTCGCGGGCTTCTGGGAAGTGTAGGCCGATCGGCGCAGGCGCCGTGCGGTGGGGGCTCCGAGCTGACGCCGGCCTCTTCTCGGAATTGCTCCGTGAGGCGGCGCGGAGGAGACGGGGTGCGTGTCCCGAGAAGGGGTGTGAGCACGCGGGTGCGGATCCGGGGGATCGTATGGTTGAAGGTGATGCCTGAGGTTCTGTGTGTGGGTAGGTGTGTTGCGCTGAGACGCCTGGGCGGTCTCTGTGAGTGTTTCTCCGTATTTGTCACCACGTGCGTCCAGGTGGCCTCCTGTGTCTCGCTTTTGCTCGTGTGTATGTGTCGGCTGCCTGTCTTGGTCTCTCCGGGATCCTTCTGTGAGCGTGTCTGCCTTTGTTTCCCTCAGCGGTGTCCCAGCGTGAGGGCGCCATCCAGGTGTCCACCTGTGTCTGGTCTCTTCCTCTGCGCCTGTGTGTGTGTCCGCTGTGAGCGTGTCAGTGCGTGTGAGGCGCATCTCTCCTGTCCGAGCCTTCCCCTGTCTGTGTGCACCTGGGCCTCTGTCTCTGGGCACGGCTAACGTGTGTGAGTGCGCGCGTCGGGGGTGACCTCCCGAGAGCGTGGAGAACACGGCCCTCCTGGACAGACGGGCCTGGCGGAGCCACCTGCCTGCGGGCCCAGAGCCCATCTCCTTCCTGCCCTCAGAGCCTCCCCTGGCCCGGGGAAGACAGGACGGGTGTGGTAGCCAGGTGTGGGCTAAAGGGTCGGAGACCCAACCCCGTGCTGACCTGGGTGGGTTTTTTCAGGGAGTGTGTTGGGTGCTCAGGATATGGTTCTGGGCATTTTATAGGCCTGCCAGTAACTTTGAGGTAGGGACCCTCACCATCCTCATTTTGCAGATGGGGAAACTGAGGCTCAGAGACTTTATGTGAATCACCCAGCACAACACCTAGGTATCCAGAGCCCCCACACTAACCACCCACAGATGGCAAATTACGAATCTTTGTTTCCCCGTAGAAACAATGGACAGAAGGGAATGCCAGAAAGCTTGGACAGAGGGGGAGGAGAAAGAGAAGCCTCCACCCCTGGCTCTGCAACCACAAGTCTGAGGCCACACTGGGTTCAGAGGTCACCAGCCCCATGCACATACCCCTTCCAGGGCCTCTGTGCCTTCTTGGCCTCTTTTTTTTTAATATATATTTTATTGATTATGCTGTTACAGTTGTTCCATTTCCCCCCTTTATTCCCTTCTGCCCTGTGCACCCCCTCTCACCTGCATTCCCCTCTTTAGTTCATGTCCACGGGTCATATATAAAAGTTCTTTGGCTTCTACATTTCTTATACTATTCTTAACCTCCCCCTCTCTATCTTCTACCTACCATTTATGCTTCTTATTCCCTGTACCTTTTCCCCCTCTCTCCCCACCCACTCCCCTGATGAGAACCCTCCCTGTGATCTCCATTTCTGTGATTCTGTTCCTGTTCTAGTTGTTTGCTTAGTTTGTTTTTGTTTTTGTATTTTTTTAGGTTCGATTTTAATAGTTGGGAGTTTGTTGTCATTTTACTGTTCATATTTTTTATGTTCTTTTTCTTAGATAAGTTCCTTTAACATTTCATATAATAAGGGCTTGGTGATGATGAACTCCTTTAATTTGACCTTATCTGCCGAAGCACTTTATCTGCCCTTCCATTCTAAATGATAGCTTTGCTGGATAGAGTAATCTTGCCTTTCGTTGACTTGGAATACTTCTTTCCAGCCCCTCCTTGCCTCCAGGGTTTCTTTTGAGAAATCAGCTGACAATGTTATGGGCACTCCTTTGTAGGTTACTGTCTCCTTTTCTCTTGCTGCTTTTAAGATTCTCTCCTTTAATCTTGGCTAATGTAATTATGATGTGCCTTGGTGTGTTCCTCCTTGGGTCCAACTTCTTTGGGACTGTTTGAGCTTCCTGGACTCCCTGAAAGTTTATTTCCTTTGTCAGATTGGGGAAGTTCTCCTTCATTATTTGTTCAAATAAGTTTTCAGTTTCTTGCTCTTCCTCTTCTCCTTCTGGGCACCCTTATGATTCAGATGTTGGAACGTTTTAAGATATCCTGAAGGTTCCTAAGCCTCTCCTCATTTTTTGAATTCTTATTTCTTTATTGTGTTCTGGTTGAATGTTTCTTTCTTCGTTCTGGTTCGCACCATTGATTTGAGTACCAATTTCCTTCCCATCACTGTTGGTTCCCTGTACATTTTACTTTATTTCACTTAGCATAGCCTTTATTTTTTTCATCTAATTTGCGACCATATTCAACCAATTCTGTGAGCATCCTGATTACCAGTGTTATGAACTGTGCATCTGATATGTTGGCTATCTCTTCGTCACGTAGTTGTATTTTTTTTCTGGAGCTTTGATCTGTTCTTTCATTTGGGCCCTTTTTTTTTTTTGTCTCTGCCCGCCTGTTACATAGTAAGAGGCGGAGCCTTAGGTATTCACCAGGGCGGGGCAACGCAGCGTCACTCTGTTGTGACGCTGTTTGTGGGGGAGGGAGCTGAGAGGGAACAATGTCGCTTGCTCCACTCTCTGCCAGTTTTCAGTCACTTCCCCTGCTACCCACAATCAAATTGGGCCCTTCTGGTGCTGATTCCCAGGTGGGTGGGTTTGTGTACTTTCTAGGACCATGTGGGTCTCTCCAACAAACTCTCCTGTGAGGCTGGGAGTTTCTTTGGCTGCCACCTCAACCCCCACAGGTGTTTTCAATCAGATGTTTGAGGCTTTATTTCCCCACGCTGGAACCCTGGGTTGCATGGTTTATCTCACTCCCCAGTTGTTCCTCCTGGTTTATTTGCACACACAGGTGGGACTGCCCAGTCCACAATCCGCCACCTTGTCCGGTCCGCCAGCTGCTGCCTGGCCCACCCCAGTCCTTCAGCCACCACCTTGCTGTGAGTCCTCTCTGCCCGGCTGCCCATCTCCGCCCCTCCAACCAGTCTGGATAACTATTTCTTCTTTAACTCCTTGGTTGTTGGACTTCCATACAGTTTGATTTTCTGTCAGTTCTGATTGTTTTTTGTTTTTAAATTTGTTGTCCTTCTTTTTGTTGTGCAAGGAGGCACAGTATGTCTACCTACACCTCCATCTTGGCCGGAAGGTCCACCTCTTTTTAAATCAAGTAAAAATTAGAGTTGTGATTGCATTGCTATATGGACAAATATAGCCCAGACTGGATTAGACTCACTTTTTCTCTTAGAATTTTGAAAGAAATGATGATGTTTTCTAGGGCCCCTACAGGTGTCAGAAGCCTTGGCCCACTGTGCCTCCTGGGTAAGTTGGCTCTGGTGGCTTGCTTTCTGGCAAAAGGAGTCCTTGTTTTTGACCTGGTGCTTCAGGGATAGGAGTCAGATGCTGTGGGTCTAGAAAGAATACGTTTGTAAAAATTAAATTCTGGGTGAGGGGGATTTGTGTGGTGGGGGGGGGGAATGCAGAGAACTGTAATTGAACAACAATAAAGTAATTAAAATAAATTTTTTTTAATTAAATTCTGTTTAAAAAATCATGAAGTCACTGCCTGGTGGCAACCTGGGATTTCAGATTGGGCACTCAGCCTTCTGTCCTCTGCAGCGTTGTTTGTTGGTTGGTTGGTTGGTGTTTTGCTTCATTGTTTATGTTTATTGATTTTAGAGAGAATTAGAGAGAAACACTGATCATTTGCCTCCCATATACCCCCCAACCAGGTATCAGGGAATCAGACCCACCATCTATGTATGCACTCTGGGAATCAAACCTGCAACCTTTGGTGTATGTGTTGACGTGTCAAACAACTGAGCTACCCAGCCAGGGTGGGACTGAGTTTTTGCTGTGTGCCATACGGCCCCAGGCTCTCTACATGTATCTCTTCATTGAGCTTCACAATAATCCCAGATTTCTGGGGGAGCCCTGGAAAGTGGTGGTGGTTTGGAGTATCTTCTAGGGCCTGGTCCAGCACTCAGAGCCAGGGCCAGAGGGTCCTGTTCCTCCCTTTAGGCCATGGAACAGGCAGTGTGCACATGTGTGTTTGTTGGGGGAGTGTCAGTGTGTGGAAGTGAAGTGCACCAAGCTTGAGAATGTACATACAGAGCCCAGCCCCAGTCCTAGCTCTGTCATTTTTTATGTGGCTTATCTCTTTGGGCCTTAGTTTCCTCATCTGTAAAATGGGGTGAGTGAAAATAGCACCCACACTCTGGGTGTCAGAAGGATTAACTCAAAGATCTTTGTCAAGTGCCTTGGATGCCACATCCCCTTATGCATTCACTGTTAACTTGTCCATGTCCCTTATCTGCCTGTCTTCTGCTGGGTGTATCTGTCTCTCCTGTCTGCATTGTGTGTCAGGCCTCACCCTGATTGCTCACTATGCCTTTCTCTTTCTCTCCCTGCGTACAGCCTACCCATCCCCTGGTCACCATGGGAACTGGAAGGATGACCACCCAGCCTCTGACCAAGAGGGCCCTGGTGAGTCATGTCACCCTCTTGTACCTCCTTCATAAGGGTCAGGCTTTCAAGCAAGGATGACCTCTCTGCACCCCGGACCACCCCCCCATCAGGTCCCTGTCCTGGTCTCTTGGGGTTTTGTCCACTCTGAGGAGGGAGAGTACTGGCCTGACACTGGCTTTATCAATTGCAGGAGACAGGATAGCTCAGGAGTGACCTGAGGCCTCTCAGGAGACACTGTTGGGCACCTGGGAAGTGGAAGCTTAAACACGTTCCATCAAGTGTGACAAAGGCCCCTGCAGAGACCCTGGGCAGTATGTGCTGGACAAGGGACCTTCAGCCTTCAGTAGTGGGCAGACAGCCTGCATATCTAGGGGCTGGGAGGAGAATGACTGTGGGAGGGACCTGTGTATATCCCTATCTCTCACCATGATATTTTAGTGAGTGAATATTTGTGGTGTTTTACTCTAAATTTCCTTTAATGCAAGAAATACTTTACAAGAAAAAATATATACATGGCCCTGGCCAGGTAGCTCAGTTGGTTAGAGGATCTACTTGATATGCCAAGGTAGTGAGTTCAATCCCTGGTCACAGCACATGCCAAGATCAATCAACAAATACATCAATAAGTAGAACAAGCTGATCTCTCTCTCTCCAAAATCAATAAATTATATATACATATATAGCTGGACATAAACCTGTTTTTGTTTACTACCAGAGGATATGTTCATTGATTTTTTAATTTTTTTTAACATTTTTTAAAGATTTTATTTATTTATTTTTAGACAGAGGGGAAGAGAGGGAGGGAAACAGCAATGTCTGGTTATCCCTCACACACTTCCTACTGGGGATCTGCCCTGCAACCCAGGCATGTGCCCTGACTGGGAATCGAACCAGCAACCCTTTGCTTTGGAGGCTGGTGCTCAAACCACTGAGCAACACCAGCCAGGGCTGTTCATTGATTTTTAGATACAGAGGGAGAGAGAGAGACAGACATAGATATGAGAGGGAAACGTTGATAGGTTTGCCTCCTGTACACGCTCCAGCCTGTAATCAAACCAACAACCTTTTGGAGTATTGGACAATGCTGTAACCAACTGACCTACCTAGCCAGGACTGGGCATAAATATATTACCTGCATGTTTTTAGCACTTCTTTAGGGGCGATTACTTTCAGAGGAAGATTGGGGTGGGTATTTTTACGGCCTTTCTGAAGTCTTTGTAGTTCTGGGTTGGGACAGTTTATGCTGCCACCAGTGTGGAAGAGAGGCTGTGACTTTTTCATGTTGGCCATTGTTCAGTGCTTATTCCAGTCATTGTATAAAATGACAACTGGTATAAACCTTCCACATGGTAGGTGACAAGAGATTTCATGTGATCTTTTACTGAGGAGCATCATTTGTGGTGTTCATGAGGCTTGAATTTTAGAAAATATTTATTGACCACTTCTGTGGGCAGGCAAATTACCTATCCTGTGCTTTACCAGTCTAAAGGAATCTTAGCATTCTTGTCATTTTTTAAAAGGATTTTACTTATTTATTATTAGAGAGATGGGAAGGAAGGCAGAAGGAAAGGGAGAGAAACATCAGTGTGAGAGACAAACACCAATCAGTTGGCTCTCATATGTACGCCGTCCGGGGACCAGACCCGCAACCTGAGCATGTGCCCTGACTGGGAATGGAACTGGTGATCCTCCTCTCTGCAAAATGATGCCCAACTAACTGAACCGCACTGGTCAGGGCGTCAATTTACTTTATATTTTTTAAGTCCAAAAGCGTTGCATATTTTTAAAGTCCAATCTGTCAGTCTCTCCCCCATTGTCTTTAAGTGTAGAAAGCATTTCTTCATCTGCAGTCTGCCCGCCATCCACACATCTTCCTTTTTTTATTTCTCATTTGGATATTAACAGTGAACTTTTGAACGTTTTCTATCCACCTGGAATTCGTTTTGCTGTATAAACATGTCAGTTAGTTCTCTTACCTGTGAAATTTGGTGTCGTGTCCTCTAACACCTTTATTGAGATACACCCGACACACCACAACGTGTACAATTCATTGGTTTTTGGTTGTGCAACCATCGCCACATTGAATTGCAGGATACAGGCTGGGGCCAAAGTAGGTGTACAGTTGTGAGTACGCAAAACACAATTTATTCTTATATTATTACTTATTCAATGTTGTGGTTTTTTCCATATGAATAACTGTAGACCTACTATTGCCCCACCCTCTATTTCCATCACCCTGAAAGGAACCATCACTCTCATTTTGCCATCAACATCCAACCCTTGTCAACTAGTCATTTACTTTTTGCCTCTGGATTCGACTATTCTGCCCTCTTTTTTTTTCTGTTTAATCCTTACCCTGGCATGCACTTATGATTTTAGGGAGAAAGGAAAGTAGAGAGAGAAACATTGAGGTGAGAGAAACATCGATTGGATGCCTCCCATATGCACTGCAACCAGGGACTGCTCCCGTAATCTTTGGTTGTACAGATGATGCTCCAATTTACTGAGCCACCTGGCCAGGGATGGACATTTATTATAAATGGAATCACACATTTGTTTTTTGTGTGTCTGGCTGCTTTCACTGAGCATATGTTTTTGATGTTCATCTATGTTGTAGTAGTGTAACCAGGCAGCATAGGGTCCAGTCATTTGTTGCCAGGTATACACATAACACAAAGATTGCATGGAAGGAAATAGGTTTTATTAATAGGGTTCCCAATTTGGGTGGGCTGGAGCATTTCTGCTCTGATCCCTTCTTTTCTGCAAGACACAGAAACTCCCTTGCTCCCAAAAAGATTGCAAACCAAAGCCATGCCAGGAAGTTCCCCATTATTGCTTGTCTGTTTTTTTGGAGGTTAAGCTGGCCATGCAAACAGGTCTCCATCCTCTCCAGGGTGTGCACTAGTGGGTTTAAGAGTTGCCATCATCTTGCATCAGTTCTGTCTCTCAGGGTCTGAGGTGCACTGCCAGATCACTCCATAGAGTCGTGCAGGGGAAGCTCCATTCGTGAGGGACCTCCCAGCTCAGGCCTCCATGTGCTGCACTCAGTCTGTGAGCTGCTCTTAGGATGAGAGAGAGGAAGCCATCCAGGACCTGTGTGCCATACTGCACCGCACTGTGTTCCAAGGGCTGGATCCTGGTGAAACATGCATCCCCGTGTGGGACCCTGCTTAGGGGGAGCTGGCCTCCAGCCACGTGGGGTCTAAGCCCCACGTGGGCTCGGCATCTGCTGGTCTCGCGAGTGCTCTCGTCCCTGCTGGGCAAACCAAGAGCCCAAGAAGTCAAGAAAGCAAGAGACTCCAAACTCCGGAGAGGGAGCTTCTGCCCACCTCGTTTCTTTAAACAGAATCCTGTTTCTTTACATCGGTCCCAGAATCCCACATGCTCTGGAAGCCGGTGGGAGAGTCCACCTTTCCGACCAATGAGGGCTGCTGTCAGACATATTTGCCTTTGCCCCTCTTCCAGCCGCCATGTTTAGCAAAGGGGCAAAGCCTCCAGTCTCTCTCCCCCCTCCCTTCCTATTTCTCTCAAATCAATGAAAATATCCTCGGGTCAGGATTTTAACAAAATAGAGCCTGACTCCAGCTCCTTGGAATGGGGGTGAGTTTCTTCTTGTGGAGAAGAGGTTTGTGACATTAGACAAGAATCCAAAACAGATGGAGCCCTGGAATGAGTGGCCTCAGACATGTGCACACAGAGCACTCAGAGGGGTTGGGAGCTCTTGGAGGGAAGCCCCATCTCCACAGGAATCTCCTGACCCTTCGGAGGGGTACTGTGTATCTCCCCAACAATAAACTTACTGATCAGTGTGGGCTCTCAGACGCCCAGGACCATCTCTGGTTTTTAGTCTCTCTCAACCCAGGCTTGGTGCCTGGAGCCTGCTCAGTAAAAATTTTATTGAGTGAGTTCATTCAGGCAGAAAGACTTAGGTAAGACTTTCAGCAGGAGTTATGTTTTAAAAATTAGAAAGAAGTAAATACAAACATAAAGGGGAGGCAGGAGGAAAATTTGGGAGGTGGTGGATGAGTTTGTGGCTTTGTTAGTGTTGATGATTTCAAAGGTGTGTACTTATTTCAACCTTACCACATTGTGTGCCTTAAATACGTACGGCTTTCTGTATGTCAATCATACCTCAATAACGTGATTTAAGAAAAAGAAATTATTAGCTGGGCTTTACCAAAGGATGAATGGGGCAAAGAATCATAATAATAACAAGTATTAATGATAAGAAACATATATAACCTGTCCAATTAATCAAATGATAAACAGCACTAATTGACATTACGGAGAGCTTCCTGCAGCCATGCCACACTGTGGAATCACACACACGTGACCTCATTTAACCTCGTAACAGCTACAGAGGGGGGTGTTGTTACTAGGAGGTCCATTGATCTAACAGGCTTAGAAAGGTTAAGACAGTTGTTCAAGGAAACAGATGGGGAGGAAGAGCCAGAATTTTGTTGCATGCTCCCAAGCCCAGACTCAACCACTGCCCAGTACTGCTCCCTGATCACATGCTGGTTGTCCCAAAAAGAGGAGACAGCATGAGTCCCTCGAGGGCACTCAGACCACACAGGGATTGGCCAGCACTTGCACCCTCCTCTCAGGGAGAGTGAGCCGTGGTTCATGGTCCACAACAGATATGCTACTCTGCACTGGCCGTGCGGCTGCTGTCAAAAAACCACTGACGGTGAAGCTTGAACAACAAGAATTAATCTTCCGCCTTGGCTGGTGTAGCTCAGTGGATTAAGTGTCGGCTGTGAACCAAAGGGTTGCTAGTTCGATTCCCAGTCAGGGCACATGCCTGGGTTGTAGGCCAGGTCCCCAGTAGGGGCCACGTGAGAAGCAACCACACGTTGATGTTTCCCTCTCTTTCTCCCTCCCTTCCCCTCTCTCTAAAAATAAATTAAATCTTTTTTAAAAAAAAAGAACCTATCTTGCCACAGGTCTGGGCCCAAAATTCCAAGATCAAATCATCGGCTGGGTGCTGTTCCCTCTGAAGGCGCCAGGGAAGGGTCGGTTCCCAGCGTCTCTTACAGCTTCTGCTGGTCCTGTGGCTCCTGGCACCATCATTCCCATCCTCACGTGGCATGTCCTTGCTTGCATGTCTCTGTGTCCAAATTTCTCCTTTTTATAAGGACATC
Source organism: Macrotus californicus (assembly GCA_007922815.1). Classification (NCBI taxonomy): domain Eukaryota; kingdom Metazoa; phylum Chordata; class Mammalia; order Chiroptera; family Phyllostomidae; genus Macrotus; species Macrotus californicus. Next base: position 73,124 of record VMDR010002602.1, read on the forward strand.
AGTCCTGTCACCTTAGGGGCCACCTTCTTCGGTATGACCTCATCTTAACTCTACACCTGCAATTACCCTGTTTCCAAATGAGGTCCCATCCTGAGGAGCTAGGGGTTAGCACTTTACACAGGAACGCAGCATGAAACTCAACCAGTAATATGGCTTAAGAGTAATACCTGACACAGGAATCATTTAGTGAGTGACAGGCGTCATTAAGGCTGTGGGGATGGCATTGTAATCATCGTGTCATCTTGTTGCCGACTGCTCTGTAGAGCCATGTTTATTTCAGCATGGGTTCATGGTGTTGCATCCTCAGTACTCCGGTCTGCCATTTAAACCTCAGGTCTAGACTCACCTCCTGCCACCTGGAATCTCCCCCCAAGGACCCTACCACCGACCACCTTCCAGCTTCCCGGACGCCCGCTAGAGCTGCCACTGCCCACTGCACCTGTCATGATGGTATTGACCATATTGTGGGTTTGTTATGGGTGTTTTCATTTTATAGGTGTGAGGTGATATCTCATTGTGGGTTTAATTTGCAGCTCTTTGATGATGAGTAACATTGAGCATTTTTTCATATTTATGGGCCATGTGTATGTTCTCTTTAGAGAAGGGTCTATTCAGGACCTTTGCCCCTTGTTTAAATGGGTTGTTTATCTTCCTGGTGAACAGCCCCATAGTTTATTTGCCCCTCTGAGGACCACCCAGTGTACTTAGGCACTGAGGACACCGAGTGGACAGGCTCTTCAGAGCTCCACACCTTGTTGACACCATGTCACATACGTCCTGTGTGCCTTCCTGATCCTGTTGGCCCTTCTGGCAGCACCTCCCAACCTCTGAGGAAGGCTCTGAAGTGAGTGGTGTGCGCTTCCTCTTACAGGGGTCAGTGACGTTCAGGGATGTGATTGTGAACTTCACCGAGGAGGAGTGGCAGCAGCTGAAGCCTGCGCAGAAGGACCTGTACAGAGATGTGATGATGGAGAACTACTGGAACCTGGTGTCGCTGGGTAAGGGGAAAGCTTCGCCGCGTTACTCACCATGTACCTGTCACTTTATGATGACACAGAAGTAAAAAGGATGGACAGATCTGACATGTAGGACGTTCAGATTACTTGAAGCTAAAAATAAAGTTGATAGATGATGAAATAGGGTCGAGTATTTACCTCATATATAACAGAGGATTATAAATATATAAGGAACTCCTAGAAAGAAAAAGAAAAAGACCAAGTGAATGATAGAAAGATGGACAAAGCTTATGAGCGTGCAATTCACAGATATAGAAATATATGGAGTTAAACTTAACAAAAGATTTGTAAACCTTACTAATAGTCAAAGAAGTACCGTCGAGGTACAGAAATATGATGATTGTTGCCCATGAGGTACACAGAGATGAAAAAGAATAACAGCCTTGTCCAGGTGTGGCTCAGTAGGTTGGAGTGTCATGTTGTAAATGAATAGGTTATGGGTTCGATCCCCAGTTAAAGCACATACCTAGGTTGCCAATTTGATTTTTGGTTAGGGAGCATGCAGGAGGCAACCAATGGGTGATTTTCTCTCACATCAGTGTTTCCCTCTCTCTCTGTCTACCTCCCCTCCCTCCTTTCCCACTTTCTTCCTTCCTCTCTAAGGATGTCCTTGGGAGATGCTTAAAAAAATAATAACAGCAGCATGTAGTATGAGTGCATAGGGAAAGGGACTCTGAATTTTTGTAGCCTAATGTTCAGTCAACTATTTTAGAAGACACTTTGGCGTCATCAACCAAATTGTAAATGAATCCATTGCTGTAATCTATCCTTAAAATTTTTCCTGTAAGTGTGCAGACCTTTCATAGGAAGAAAAATCAAGAGAAATGCCTGGATACCCACCTACAAGACGGATCAACCGTATCGGGGTGTGGCAATATGATGGAAATCACGAGGTTGTCAAAGATGAGCACTCTTTGTAGTCTCTGACACAGAGCGATGTCCCTGGTCAGCTGCGTACCACTCCCACTTACTTGGTTGCCTCCTAGGAAGGAGGGTTCCCGGTAGCTGGATGCTCATTTTTTTAATGAGATTTTTGTATAAGATCTCAAAGTTTTCACATTCTGGAATGAACTGTGAAATACATATGCAGAGTCTGGAACTCAGGACAGCCTCCTAAGCTGAAAATAGCGATTGAGGAACCCACAAGACACACCCAGGAGAGGATTGGAGTGTCTGGGGTCAGCAGGGAGGGACGAGTGTGTAAAGAGGAGGGGTCTGGGGCCAGCTGCCATGGCGAGGCCACTCCTGGGCAGGGTGGGAAGGCGGAGCTTTGCTAGGCCAGTAGGACAGCAGAGGACAACCAGCACAGCCACATGAGAGTCAGCTCTTACTTTACCGTTTGTAATTGCAGTCCATGCGATGAACACACAGCTGACTGGGGGCATGCAGGACAAGGCCTGGAAGACAGGAGCCGGGGGCAGTGAACCCTCATGGGGTTTGTAGGAGCCTTTGATCTGCTCCTCCAAGCCCGCCGTCCTCTTCTTTCTCTCCAGGGGTCTGTCTGCCCGGCTCTGAGCTCTGCTGGCTGCCACCTTTGCACCCACTCCCAAGGGGACTTTTCTTGCTCTTCTGCTCACCTCCCTACACCTCACTGTCTCAGCTCACATCTTCCCTCTGTCCCTTCAACAGAGTGTCCCCCTACTCCCAGGTTGTACCTTGTCATGTCTTGGGAAGGTCCTCCCTCCCAGCGTTGTTAACTACATGTGTATCATCATCTCTTTCCCCTCCCCTCAGACTTGGAGGCAAGCCCTGACATGAAAGAATTGGACCCACAGGAGGATGAATGGGAAGACAAACCATCTGTTGTGGTAGAAGGATCCAAGAGGAATGGTGCCCAGGGTTACAACTGTGAAGGAACAGGGACACAGGGTGATCAGGTGGGGCAGCGACAAGGTAGCCCAGGGACCTGTCTGGAATGGTTGGACAGGTCCCTAGCTTTAGCTCCTCAGTGTTGTGAACTTACGGCATTCATGCACCAAAGCCCTATGCCGGTCCCACCGGGATCGGAAGGACCGAGAGAAGTGGGGACGCACTCCTTTGTCATGCGTGGGAGGGACTCAGGTACTTCAAGCCTAGGTCCTCCCTCCAAACACTATGCAGAGAAGAAGCCCTATGAGTGTGGAGACTGCGGCAAGGCTTTTAGCTATAACTCATGCCTGAAGAAGCACCAACGAATCCACACCAGGGAGAAGCCATACCATTGCGGGGAGTGTGGCAAAGCTTTTGGTTATAACTCATCCTTGAAGATGCATCAACAAATACACACCAGGGAGAAGCCCTTCTCCTGTGCCACGTGTGGAAAACAGTTCCTCTGGAGGTCTTACCTCACTGTCCACGAGCGCATGCACACTGGGGAGAAGCCCTTTTCCTGTGCCACGTGTGGGAAGCAGTTCCTCTGTAAGTCGTACCTAACCACCCACCAGCGTGTGCATACTGGGGAGAAGCCATACGAGTGCACCGTGTGCAGGCGCACCTTCAGTCAGAGCGTGCACCTTACAGAGCACCAGCGGACGCACACGGGCGAGAAGCCATTCACATGTCCTGAGTGTGGCAAGGCCTTTAAAAGGAGTTCATCACTCACTTTGCACCGCGGGACCCATGTGGGTAAGCGGCCATACACGTGTGGCCAGTGCGGCAAAGCTTTCACCAGCAGTTCCTTGCTCAGGGAGCACGGGCGTGTGCACACTGGGGAGAAGCCCTACAAGTGCGGCCAGTGCAGCAAGGCCTTTAGCCACAGCTCCTCGCTCAAGGCGCACCAGCACGTGCACACCGGGGAGAAGCTCTACAAATGCAGCCAATGCGGCAAGGCCTTTAGCCACAGCTCCTCGCTCAGAGTGCACCAGCGCATGCACACTGGGGAGAAGCCCTACAAGTGTTCTATCTGCCAGATGCACTTTGCCACGCGCAGGTCCCTTGTGGTGCACCAGGCTGGCCACAGCGGCAAGAAGCCCTACAAATGTGGCCAGTGTGGCAAGGCCTTCAGCTACAACTTCTCCCTCAGGGAACACCGGCGCGTGCACACTGGGGAGAGGCCCTACAAGTGCTCCGTTTGCCTGATGCACTTTGCAGCACGTGCATCCCTGGTGGCACACCAGGCCAGCCACACCAGCAAGAAGCCCTACAACTGTGGCCACTGCAGCAAGGCCTTCAGCCGCAACTACTCGCTCAGGGAGCACCGGCGCGTGCACACTGGGGAGAAACCCTACAAGTGCAGCCAGTGTGGCAAGGCCTTCAGCCACAGCTCCTCACTCAAAGAGCACCAGCACGTGCACAATGGGGAGAGGCCCTACAAGTGCTCCATCTGCCAGATGCACTTCGCAGTGCACGCATCCCTGGTGGCACACCAGGCCAGCCACACCAGCGAGAAGCGCTACAAATGCAGCCAGTGTGGCAAGGCTTTCAGGCAAAATTCCTCACTCAGGGAGCACCAACATGTGCACACTGGCGTGAAGCCCTACAAGTGTGGCCAGTGCAGCAAGGCCTTCAGGCAAAAGTCATCGCTCAGGAAGCACCAGTGTGTGCACACCGGTGAGAAGCCCTACAAGTGCAGGCAGTGCGGCAAGGCCTTTAGCGTCAACTCCTCGCTCAGGAAGCACAGGTGCATGCACACTGGGGAAAAGCCCTATAAGTGCAGCCTGTGCAGCAAGACCTTCAGCAAGAACTGCTCACTCAGGAAGCACAGGCACGTGCACACTGGGGAGTAACCCTGCCAGTGTTCCATCTGCCAGAATTGCTTCATGGCACTCTTGTCCTTACAGGAGCACGTGACCAAGCACACAATGGAAAAGCCCTATAAGTGCAGCTGGTGTGGCAAAGCCTTCATCAGGAACTTCTTGCTCCCCATTCACTAGAGGATCCACTTGGGAGACAAGCCCTATGAGTGTGACAAATGCAGGAAAACCTTCAGCAAGAACTTCAACCTCACATGACACCAGGGGGTTTACATGTAGTAGATGTGCGCGGGATCTCAGAATCCACACCCATGGATCCTGAGTCCATGGGCCAGTGCCACACTTGACAGTGGAGGCCACGAGTAGACACAAGAGAAGTCCTGCCCAGACGGGTCATAGGAATGTAGGTACTGGGGACAAGCCACATCATGCTCACCATTTGATTCCCTAGCATGCCCAGGGCCGTGTGGAAAGCAGCCCCCCCTACAGGTCTAGTATCTGGGAGTGTGGCCAGGGACACTGTGGCTCCAGACTGAGCTGGAGTAAACTGTCCTATGAGCTTGGACAACACATTTAGTGTCTCTGGGACTCCATCTTCTCAACACTAAAGTGGAGGAGTGGGAGGAGGAAAGAAGAGGGGGAGGTGGGCTCCATGGGGACAGTCACTTTGTCACGCATGCCTGGATCTAGTCCAGAGATCAGAATGTCACTGTCTGTGTGTTTCCTTGTGTTTCCCACACACAGCCCCCAGTTTCCCTGCAACACCAGCTGGAAAGCCCCAAGCCCATAAGCTGTAGAAGTTACCAGCTGGTTCATCAGTAGAAAAAAAATTTTTTTTCAGGATTAGGAACTAACAGTAGTCATTTCAGATACCAAAGTTTCTCATAGTGGACTGTTTAAAAATTTTTTTTAAATAAAACTTTTCATTAAGTGACACCAACATCATTTTAAATAGTTGTCAGGTACAAAAGATGCAGGGACTGGTAGTCCTGTCCAAATGAGTGTCAACAATTGGGGGGCAGGATAACAAATATCCCCCAGGAACCCAGCAAGCCTGTCTCAGGCCATGTGTCTGTCGCAGCCCCAGATTCCTGGCTTGGGAATGGTCGCACCATGTCTCATGCCTATTATCAGAACAGGTTTCCCTGAGGTTTGCTGGTCTTCTGTGATGATGAAGAAATAGTACCAGGATATTTCTGTGATATATCACCACACACACACACACACACCCCAGCAGCATCAGGAGGGTCAGTGAATTCTCATCTCTGTTATCCTAAATGCTCATTTCCCCAATAAACATGTCCCATGGCATGAAATTTCATCAGGGGAATTTCCCTTTGGTCCAAGTTTCTTTAAAGAGCTACGTAGCCGGGAATGTGGCCTTACAGGTGATCACCTGCTTTCCATAGGGGCTGAGAGGTGGTGAGAAGTGGAGGGGAGGCATTTTTTCACTGTTGAATTCCATATGGTGCAGGGAGGTTTATGTGACCATGACAGGTATGTGTCAGGGGGTTGTGAGTTGAGTCAAAAAGGATCTAAGTTGTTGTTTTTTTCCTGCTTAGTGGTGGGGGAGAGGCTATTTGAAGACATAGGAAGGTGGATATATAATACATGAAGACCTAGAAACTCTGCATCCTCTGCTAAGCAGGAATCTCTAGAGACGAGAGGATTCAGGTGAACAGTAAGTCACTCAACAAGTATCTGAGCGCCTCCTCTGGGCCAGGCACTGTTCCAGGCCCTGGGAGTCCAGCAGTGAGCCAACCACAGACACTTGTCTCATGGAGCCCCTACCACTAATTTCTGAGCGAGATCAAAGGTGATGAGGTAGAAAGTGAAGGGTGGGGCTGATTCAGCTCTGACAGTCAGGGAGGGTCTCTCAGGAGGTGACATTGGAGCACAGCCCCAGTCAGCAAAGAGAAGACAGCTGTGTAGACATTGGGGGGGCAGGACAGTGTCCTCTCAATCCAGGGCTCAGTAGAGCTATGCTTGAAAGAGAAAACATTGATAACCCCAAGGATTTGTCCTTAGAAGGTTTGCTGAATATATTCTATCCATTTGGGTAAGACATGGTGAGGAAGAGCTGAAGATACCAATAGCGGAGGATGCTCTGAGATACAGCATTAAATAAAGAAACAATTGACAATAGTATCTACTATGCATTTTTTGTGTTTTTTTTTTGAAAAACAATTTCAGTGAAATTTATTACATAGTATCATACAAAAGCACAGGACATGCAGGACAGCAAAAAAGTAGAAGGCTTACATTTTTAATATTATTTTGCCTTTAAAATGACATTTTATTTTCATGTGGGCAAAAACCAGTGAGTGGGATCTGTCTTGTTTTATTTTTGAATCCTCACCTGACGATATGTTTATTAATTTTGGAGGAAGGGAGAAAGAGAGAGATCAATGTGAGAAATATTGATCGTTTGCCCTCCATATGCTTCTCGAGCAGGAATTGAACCCACCACCTGGGTATATACCCTGACCAGGAATCAAACTTGAAACTTTGGTGAATGTGATGGTGCTCCCTCCAACTGAGCCACCTGAATGGGCCATGAGACCTACTCTCTGAACACAATTTTCAGTGTGTAAGATGGTACCATTGATTAGAGGACAGTGCCGTGCAGCTGCAAATCTCTGGGACTCTTCTACCTGCATAATTGAGACTTTATGTTCATTTATTGTTAAATTAAATGAAATCTTTTCAGGTTCATGCTGCTTCTCTTTTTTTTTTCCCCCTGTGTGCTATATTTGCTCTTCAGCCCACAGGGAGTAAGGTGCCCACGGTTTTCTCCAAATCCACGTTTCTTGGCCTCCAGTTCTTAGGTGTCTAAAGATAGGGAACCACCAACCCATCTGTGGTTGGAGGGTGTTATTTATTTTTAAAAGGTGTATCTATATACTTCCACATGTAACTCTAAAAATACATATACATAGTAGTAGAATAAATACTTCTACTTTTGTATAAGATGTTACTCTGTTGAGATTCTTCTGTGAACGTCGATAAATGGCTGCTGACTGAGCGCTCTGATGGCCCAGCCTGGGCCCCGTGGCCTTGCCCCCTCCTGCGTATCACAAAAGGGTGGGAGCTGGTGGTGATCAGTATAGACTGGCTCCCACGTCTGTACATTTGCTAATTTACTGACATGGTCCAGTGGGCAGACAGAACACAGTGTACTTACCCACCTGACCCGACACTGGGACCCTTCGGTGAGTGGGAGCATCATCCCCATATGCTAAGGTTGTGGGTTGGATCCCCAGTCAGGGCACTTACAAGAATCAAGGAATGCATGCATGAATGAGTGGAAAAACAAATCCACCTCTCTGCTATTTCTCTAAAATCAATTAATAAAAATAATTACATGTCACTTGAGTTATAAAGAATGTGCGTTTAGAAAGTTAACCCCATGAGTCAGATGACAGAAGCCCTGTGGGAGGCGGTGGGGAGAAGGCAGGTATTTCTCTGACTGAACTCGGCAACTCTCCTGGATTGCACCCCAAACAGCCCAAGTGGCTGGATGCTTCAAGGTTTGAGGCAGTTAGGTACCTGAGTTTTTCTCATTTCAATCATTCTTTCGTCCTGCAGAATAAGCTGAAGAATTTTCCATAGTAATGAACAGAAAGGTCACTGAGGGCTGATTGCCCTGGGGAAATCCTTACAGTTTCTTTTTAAAAAAAAAAATACTTATTTTTAGAGAGGAAAAGGGAGAAAGTGAGGGAGCGAAACATGGATGTGTAGTTCCCTCTCACACGCCTCCAGCTGGAGACCTGGCCTGCAACCCAGGCATGTGCCCTGAGTGGGAATCAAACTGGTTGGAGTCTGGCACTCCACTGAGCCACACCAGCCAGGGTTACAGTTCCATTTACGAGTTGAGTTTGGACCTCTCCACATGGGTCTCCGGATCTCAAATGATCTTTTCGTAAATGACCTATATGTCTGCTAGTTGGGGGAAGGGTCACAATAACTACAAACATCTGTTACAGGGGAGAGACCCCAGTCTGGCCCCCCTCCCACACTGAGCTTGGTCCTCAGTTCTTGTCTCACTGGCAAGAGTTGCACTCAGAGGAGTGCAAACATGTATAGTGGAAATTAAATAGCAAGTTCATTTAGGAGAATCATATAGCTCAAAGCTGCAAGCATGCCCCTGGGCTAGTCTGAGTGCCCTACGTATAGAGAAAATAAAGTAACTTTATTAGTACATTTGTTGGTAAATGTGTTCTGTACACTTGAACAGAGGCTACCAGTGGGCACTCAGCTAATCTGAGTGCTCTGACTATTGGGGTTTAGGTGTTTCAGTTTCTAGGTGCCCCTCCTCCCCCGTGTTACATATTTCAGTTTCTAGGTGCCCCTCCTCCCCCTTCTAAGCCTTGGGAATGATGTAGATACAAAGGCTTTCTTTCTCAGCTAGAAAAGGCTGTTTGTCTTAGTGAAATTGCTACAGAGGCTCCCTGGCTCAGCACACAGAGTCTCAAGTACTCCCCTCTTCCTGGGCTTTTTTTGCTTGTGATGTTTGGAAAGCCCGAGAGTCTTAGCAGACTGGGGTGAAGACTGCCGAATCAACGGGGTGAAATGTCTCATTCTGCACCCCCTGCCTTAGATTTCCATCTGTCCCACCTGACATTCCCCCCTCAAACACTGGAACCCCAAATATTTGGGGACTTTTGGGTCACGACTGCTGGGGCTACTTCCTGCTGTAAAGGCATGTTGATACTTCTTTGGGCTCCATTCCTTTGCTAACTGTTAGAGGAGGGGGAGGGAAGGGCCTGCACACCGGTGCATGATAGATGTCCTGAGCCTGGGATTCCAGGGGTTAACAGTAACTATTGTGCCCTGGAGGCAATAAAGTTGACAGAAGGGTTAGTGGAGGAGACATCTTGGGACTCGTATCAGATGAGGGTTAAATCCAGCAGGTCTAGAAAAATTCCTTTCAGGAGGAGGAGGCTGGGCACATTGATAGGCTGGTAGAAAGCAGGTTAGGAATATGAGAAAGATAATTCTATTAAGGCCTAGTTGTGTTATTTATCTGTAACAGGTTTTTTGTCTCTTGAAGAGGAATTCGAGGTCCTCAATGGCCTCATAAGCATGTGTCTCCAGCTGTGGTGGCTGTGGGGACTTACAAGACACAGGTTTAATGTGAGATGGGTGGACCTAGGGGCTATTCCTGTGAGCTGTGCTGTAGTTGGGCTGTTTATTTGGGTCGTAGTTGAGACTTAGAATAGTTGTTCTTCTAGGTTTTTTAAATGGACTATGTCCCCTGGTTTGACTTGTATGTGTTGGTGGACTTAAGTTTGTATCTGTATTTTTGTAGTGCCTTTTGTATTTGTTCTAGATTAATGGTGGAAGACAATTTAGTGTATTCCATGTTTATAGCCCAGGTCCTCTGTGGGGGAATAGATAAGCATGTCACTTACATACTTGATTACTAGGCTACCCCCTCAACTGACAGGTCCCTTAAGTCCTCTGCTGTTGCTTGCCTCAGTAAAAGAGGGCTGTCCCTGCATCCCTGAGGGAGTTCAGCCCAGGTTAGTTGTTGCTTACGTCTCTGTGAATCTGTCTATTTAAAGAGAAAAAGCAAGTCCTGGTTGTAGGCTTTTCTGCTACTCCTAGGACGATGCAGGATTGTGAGGAGAGGAGTCCAGAGAAGGAAGTAAGGACAGAGTAGGTGGCCCTAGTACTCAAAATAAAATTACTGTCCTATCTGCCATTTCCAGGTACACTCTAGGCTCCAGTCCAGTAACGGTGGCCTCCTCATGTGGGGCTGGCTGGGATGGGTGGCTTCAGTCCTCAGTTACTATTTGCAAGGCAGTCGCGGCACAGTACATTAAGGCCTTGGTGTGAAGTGCTCCAGTGGGACAGACAGAGCACAGTGTGCTTACCCACCTGGCTTGAAACTGGGTCCCTCCTGGCGGCTGAGTTGGTGAAGAATTGCCTGCATATGCCAAAGTTGCATGTTCAATCCCCGGTCAGGACACATACAAGAAAAAACAACGAATCCTTCAATGAGTGGAACAAAAAAAAAATCAATGTCTCCCTCTCTCAAATAAACAAATAAATAATTTCAAATGTGAAGTAGATTCTTCTCCTTGTGGGATGATCTTTACTTACAGGAGTTTTCACTTGTTGCCACACAGAGAACAACAGAGCCCCTGCCCATGGCCTGGTGTCCCTGCAGGGTCTCACCCAACAGGGATCCCATGATCGTGGGTGACTCAACGGGGCAGACTGTGGGCTGCACCCAGATGACAGATGGACTGGATTCAGCTCACTCAGTTTATTTTCAATGTAATGAGTTGTCCCCATTAAGTCATTGAAATAGTTTATATTTACAAGCACCATGTTTTTCATTCATTTAATCCTTCAAGAAAAAAATCATAGAATATCTGGTTGCCCTGGTTGGTGTGGCTTAGTGGACTGAGCACCAGCCTGCAAACTGAAAAGTTCTCTGGTTCTGTTCCCTGTCGGGGTACATGCCTGGGTTGTAGGCCACATCCAAAGTTGGCGGCATGCAAGAGGCAACCAACTGATGTTTCTCTCACATGTCAATGCTTCTCTCCTCCTCTTTCTCTCTCCTTTATGCCCTCTATAAAATAAATAAAGTATTTTTTAAAAAGAATATGTGTTATGTGCCAAGACTACTCCTAAGAGGTGGAGACTCGGCGGTGTATTATAAAAATACATTCCCCCATCACCCATGGACATGAACAACTGTGGGGACTGGCTGTGGGAAGGGGGGCGGGTTCTATGGGGAGGGGCCAAAGCAGGAATAATTGGGATAACTAATAGCATAAACAATTTTAAAACATTTAGCCCTGGCTGGTGTAGCTCAGCAGATTGAGCATAGACTGCAAACCAAAGGGTCGCAGGTTCGATTCTCAGTCAGGGCACATGCCTGGGTTGCGGGCCAGGTCCCCAGTGGGGGCCACGTGAAAGGCAACCACACACTGATGTTTCTCTACCTCTCTGTCTCCCTCCCTTCCTCTTTCTCTAAAAATAAATAAATAAAATCTTTTTAAAAACTTAAAAATTAAAATAAAAAGAAAATCCTAAGAGCCCCCGCAGTGCTCATATTGCAGGGCACATTTTGCTCAGGCTCCCAAGGAGAGTGGTTGATGAAGAGACACACTGGGTGTGGTGGGATTAGGGAGGCCTCTTATGTCCTTGTCATCTTCTTCCTGGATCCTAGTTAGTCACCAAGGGGTGAGTGTTAGGGCCTCTGGGCAATACCTACGGAGGCAGATCAGTCTTTGGAGAAGCAGTGGGTTCAGGCTGGAAGGTCTTCTCTAGCCTGGAGGGATGTATCCATTGAGACAGTGGGTGTGGTGAGGATGACCTGGTAAGGTCCTTCCCAGCAAGAGGTTGAGTTCCTCATGCTTCTGAGGGTGTCCTTAGCAGGACCCAGTGCCTCAGTTCTGAGAGGGTGGGAGCTAGGGTGCCTTCTGTTGGTTTAGGGAGAACCTTGTTGGCCTGTTCCCACGGGAGCTGCCTGGTTCGGGCAAGAGTGGGAGGTAGTCTCCAAGCGGGGAGTGGGAATTTGGAAAATTAACAAGCAGGAAGAGCCTGCCATACATAAGTTCAAAGGGGCTAAGGAAGGTGGGTGCCCTTGGAGTGGCTCAGATTCTGGTGAGTGCTTAGGAGAGAAGAGAATGTGAAGTTTTCACTGGATGTTCACTGTGGTAGCTACTTCCTGTGTGACTTGAGATACAAAGTTAGGGCCATTACCAGATTGTATGGAGGTAGGGACCCCAAAGCGGGAAACAACATGGTCCAGTAGGATGTGGGTTACCTTAGCTGCCTTTTTTGAGGTGGTAGGAAAGGCTTCTACCCACCCCGAGAAGTCATCTACTAGAGTTAGGAGGTATTTGTGCTTTTTATTGGGGTGCATGTGAGTAAAGCCAATTTGCCAGTCTTGTCCGGGAACCTGTCCCTAGAACCAGGGTGGAGGTCTAGTCCCTCCTTGGAGGGTTGCCTGGCTGCAAATGTTGCACTGCTGGGTGGCATTCTGCAGCGTGGAGGCCAGGTGAGGGCAGGTGACCAAAGGGATGAGGAATTTTAGTAGTGGCCTAAATCCTACATGGAACTGTGTAAGGGTTTGTTCCTTCTGTTTACTAGTGAGTACTAGCTGTCCTCCAGACGTGAGCCAAGCCCCTTCCCACACCACCCTGCCCCCTTGGGTTAGTGACTGGATTTCTTCAGTTGTGTACTGAGGAGTAACAGAGGGAACGGCTAAGAGCTGACACTCTGGGGTCTCTATGGCTGCAGCTCCCTTGGCCTCGTCAGTCAGCCTCTTCATTTCCTAGTGCGGTACCTGAGGATGGGCCTTGATGACCCTGGCAGTGGATACCCTGGCAGTGGATAACCACCGTCTGGGAGACCTCTTGTGCCTTTTGTGAGAATTTGGAGATCAGGTCGGCATTTGTGATGGGGGATCCCTCGGTCATGAGAAACCTCCTCTCTGTGCAGACTGCTGCATGTGAGTGAGTGTAGGATGTGGCAGGCACGGTGGGAACCAGTGTAAATACTGTTTGTTTTGTGTGAGTGCCAGGGCTCGTATTAATGTGGTAAGCTCAGCCCACTGGGATGAGGTTTTGGAGGGAGAGCTCTGGATTCTGTGACCTGGTTGTGAGACACTATTGCATATCCTGCCCTTCTTTTTCCACTGGTGACAAAGGAGCTGCCCTCAGTGAACCAGGTGTTGTCCAGGTTGGGTAGGAGTGTTTCAGAGATGCAGGGAAAGGGGTCAGACAAGGGGAGGAGTGGCCGGGTTGACAGTGGTACATCTCGTGACTGTTACGTGGGGGCTTGCAGCAGAGTAAGGAAAGTTTGCTGGAGTTGGGCAGGGTGGAGGAATTTTTCTGCCTGAGTGGATATTAGATCAAAAATAGCATGAGGATAATGTACAGTTACTGGTTGAGAGAAGGTCAGCTTTTGTGCCTTGAGGGTGATAGCAGCCACTGCAGCTAACGCTCTGAGGCAAGCGGGCCACCATCGGGCTGTGGGGTCTAGTCGTTTGGATAAATAGGCCGTGATCTTTATTTAGATCTGGGCCCGACTTCTGTCTTAAGAGACCTAGAGCAAGGCCCTGTATTTGGTCTGTGCACGGGATGAAGGGTTTAATGAAGTCAGAGAGGACCAGAGCAGTGGCTTTGGTGAGAGCCTCCTATCGCTCCTGGAAGGAGCATTCAATGGGCTTCCCAAGCAGTAGCGGCTCCTGTAGGGGTACTTTTATTGCCTCACGTAATGGCTTGGCCAGAATGCTGAAGCTTGGAATCCAGTTCCTAAAGTGTTCCTCTCAGCCAGGCCCAGGAAGGAGAGGAAGTTGGGCTTAGCAGTAGGGATTGGCATTGAGGCTATTAGTGTTCGTCTCTCTGGTGGCATTCCCTTCTCTGAGGGTGCTGAGGGAAAACCTAGGTAGGTGACTGACGTCTGTGATATCTGAGCCTCTTGGGCTCAATGCCAATCCCGACCACTTTTGATATTCTGGTTGTCCTAGATAATTTAGGAGTTCCGTGGTGTTTTGTTGAGAGTCTGGCAAGGATGTGCTGCATAGTAGGAGGTCGTCTACATATTGTAGGAGAGTCGAGGGGGAGAGATCAATGTTGTGTAGGTCATGGGCTCGTGCCTGTCCCAACTGGTGGGAGCTGTCTCGGAACCCTGGGGGGAGGATGGTCCAGGTTAACTGTTGGGAGTGATGTGTGTCTGGGTCCATCCAGGTGACAGCAAATGTGTCTTGGGAGTCAGGGTGTAAGGGAATAAATAGTAAAGGCGTCCTTAAGGTCTAGGACAGAGTAGTGGGTGGTGGAGGGCAGTACGAGAGAACAGTGTAGGGGTTCGGGGCTACTGGATGTATAGAAATTACAGCCGGGTTAATGATTCATAGGTCTTGGACTAAGCGGTAAGTTTCATTAGATTTTTTTTTTAATATATTTTATTGATTATACTATTACAGTTGTCCCATCTCCTCCCCCCCACCCCCCTCCCTGCACAACCCTTACCCCCACACTCCCCCTCTTTAGTTCATGTCCATGGGTCATATATATGAG